>JALPQI010013152.1:0-49603 GCA_025490895.1 Thaumatotibia leucotreta
TACAATGACAAAAATGACAAAAAAAAAAATTGTGCCGCCATCTTGGATCTTAAAATGAACCCTAAATTCGGGTTCCACGTATGTGTTTTAGTCGAAAACGATTACAATGACAAAAATGACAAAAATAAGAAAAAAAATTGTGCCGCCATCTTGGATCTTAAAATGGACCCTAAATTCGGGTTCCACGTATATGTTTTATTCGAAAACGAGTACAATGACAAAAATGACAAAAAAAAATGAAAAAAATTGTGCCGCCATCTTGGATTTTAAAATGGACCCTAAATTCGGATTCACGTATGTGAATTAGTCGAAATCGAGTATAATGACAAAAATTGCAAAAATGTGTCGCCATCTTGGATCTAATGGACCCTACAGTCGGATTCCGACTGTACGTACCTGTATCATCATCATCATCATCATATCAGCCGAAAGACGTCCACTGCTGAACATAGGCCTCCCCCAAAGATTGCCACAATGACCGGTCCTGCGCCACCCGCATCCAGCGGACTCCTGCGACCTTCACCAGGTCATCGGTCCACCTTGTGGTGGCCTACCCACGCTACGCCTTCCGGTACGCGGCTGCCACTCAAGAACCTTCCCGCCCCAACGGCCATCGGTTCTACGCGCAATGTGCCACTGCCACTTCAGTTTAGCGATTCGGAGTGAAAATAATATTAAAATTCGCACGTCCTAACATTAAAGTAATTAAAAAGTAATCTAGAAGTATGGTCAACGATTCCAGTAATTTTGAATCGACATGTTGATTCCAAAGTAATTAGTAATGCTAATATGCTATAGATTATTACCTGACTCCTTCATACGTCATTGTAATATTCCGTTTCACGACATTACATTACAGTAATATGCTACCCATAAGTACATTACAAAGTAAAATCAAGTAATATTGTAATCGGGAATTGATTACGAAATGCCCAACTCTGTCATGGTTAATGTACTACATTTCAAAAGACACAACAATCTGAAGTACGCTTTTGTTGTTTAATAAATCGATTTTAACAAACCAGTGTCTAAATTATATTTTCGTTCACCACCGTAATTCCGCGCTTATAAGCTTGACCGCAAAATTTCGCAGTGCATCAGGTGTACCATGTCGTCTTTAATATTAATGGCGTTTCTTTACATCATTGATTATTTACAAAATTAAAAATTGTGGAAAAAATTAAAAAAAATACCTCTCGTATTGTACTATGTTTTAGTTGTATTTTTAGGTTCTTGTGGATCATGTGGTGTTTTAAGTTACTTTGGATTTGTCTATTATGTATTTTAATTTTGTGACTCGTAAAATAGTTTTTTTTTTTTAATTCTGATTTATTAAGTCCAAATATTTTATACTCAAAGAAACTACTTTAGTACTACTATTGAATAGTGAAGGTTTTGTCTCTAAACCTTTTCCCCCGGATGAACGGGATAATCTCGAAAAACTGTCTAACTGGACGAGAACATATGCATCGGGGCTCGTACTAAGCATACTGACCGTTTGTCATATTATCATGCTACATAGAGCAGTCAATAGTTAGGTAGTTCATTGTGTAGGTTGGGACTCCGCGGGCGCTTCGTCGGCGACAGGATGCCCGAGCGCCGCCAGCTTCGCCTTGTATTCGTTTAACTTTGTGTCCTGGAATTAAAAACACAATATAAGAACCTCGCATGTATGTTGTCAACCTCTGTAGCCTAGTTGGTAGTAACCCTGCCCACGAAGCTGGAGGTTCCGGGTTCGAATCCCGGCGAGGGCATTATTTGTATATTTATTTATCACAATTATTTGTTCCTTGGTCATGGCCGTCTATGTATTTAAGTATCTATATGTATCTATCTATTATATATATCGTCGCCTGGTACCCACATCACAAGCCTTAATTGAGCTTACCGTGGGCCTAGGTTGATTTGTGTAAGATGTCCCAAGATTTATTTATTTATTATTTATAAGTACCATCCTCCTCATCTTAAATGCGATTCAGTTTAGATCCTATACTGTATGTGACTGCACATAATTAGGCATTATACACTCGTGTGGTCTTATTATGAAACTCGCCTACCGCTCGTTTCATAACACCACACTCATGTTCAATGCCTCTTATGCGCCAGCCATTTAAATAACTATAATTTTTGACCACCGAGTGGACGACTTTTGTTTTCGGACTGATAATGACCCTACTAAGCGTTAACCGACGTAGCTACGCATTCAGAGCAATTTCACGCGTCAGCTGTTTGAGTTTAGCTTCATAACTCTTAATTGACATACGAGCCCCGATGCAGTGGAGTTCGTCTAGTTCGAAACAATTTTTACAAATTTTTGAATATTTTAAAAATGATCACATTATGCTAATGATAAATTGTATGAACGTTAGTCATGGTTAATGTACTACATTTCAATAGACACAACAATCTGAAGTACGCTTTTGTTGTTTAATAAATCGATTTTAACAAACCAGTGTCTAAATTATATTTTCGTTCACCACCGTAATTCCGCGCTTATAAGCTTGACGCAAAATTCGCAGTGCATCAGGTGTACCATTACCATGTCGTCTTTAATATTAATGGCGTTCTTTACATTCATTAATTATTTACAAAATTAAAAATTGTGGAAAAAAATTAAAAAAAATACCTCTCGTAAAATAGTTTTTTCCCCTCACTAGCTCGTAAAGCGCTCGTTTATCGTTTAATACGAGCGGGGTAAAAACGCTTTTTACACACTTTGTGAATAAAGTAATTTGACATTGCACTAATTCCTATAGCTCCCTACTGCCTAGTATAAGTGGATCTGTATGACCGTAGTAAACATGCGCAATCGGAGCTCACATGTTAAATTGGTCGTTCTCATGGGGGACTTTGTAAGCCATTGGCTATGTTTAAGTTCCAGAACAGAAGTAACTCTATTCTACGATACGTTTCGACATTGAGTTTTAAATGGTTTCTTTAAGTTAATTTACATTTGGATGAGATTTGTAATCATATTTTCCTCGCGATAGTGAGGGGAAAAAAGTTGTATTACACTTGGCGGCAAAGTTTGTTCAACTCTCGTGCCTTGAGACCTTCGCAATGCTCAAGATTCCAGTTTTTGAACCACTCGCTACGCTCGTGGCTCAATTTTGGAATCTTTCGCTAGCTCAGGTCTCAATATTGGCACGACAGTTAAACAACAACTTTGCCCCCTTGTATAATAAATAACTATTTTTTTTTTATTCTGATTTATTAAGTCCAAATATTTTATACTCAAAGAAACTACTTTAGTACAACTATTGAATAGTGAAGGTTTTGTCTCTAAACCTTTTCCCCCCGGATGAACGGGATAATCTCGAAAAACTGTCTAACTGGACGAGAACATATGCATCGGGGCTCGTAGAACCAGCTCTTACCTGATCTGCCAGAAGCTCCAACAAGTCATCCTGATCCTTCCTCGTCTTCTCCAACTCCTGAAGCGCCGCTTGTTCCGCGACCCTGGCTTTCTCCAGTTCACCGTCCAGCCGGGTCACCTCCAGGGTTAATTGGTTGAGTCTGGCTTCGTAGTCCAGGCTTTGGGTGGGGAGGGTGTTCGAAACTTGGGCTTTTAGGAGGGTGTTCTCGTCTTTGAGGTGGGAGTTTGAGGCTATTGAGTCGTTTAGGGCGCTCTGAAAAAAAAAAATGGATTACATATCGTCGGTTGACAACCAAAACTCACTAAGTAACAAATACCTACTTTAAATAGAGATCGTGTCTAAGTTTTGATTCAATACTGACATAAGAGGTTACTAAGAGTAGTGACAGTTTTTATAGTGAGTTTTGCTTGTCAGCCGACGGTATACTCGTATTTTCTTTATTTTATTATATAATAAGCAGACAGGCAGTTAGAAAACTGATGTAGCCTGTATCCAGTGATCATTGTGACAATAATCATAGTCAAGTTGTAGATGTCATGTACTTGTCTAGTTCATTTTTGAACTTATTCACATTTTGTGCTGAGATCACGTCCTCTGGGAATTTGTTCCAAGATCTCACTACTCGGTTGCTCAAAAAGTGTTTATAAGGGTTACTGTGAGATCTGTTACTCTCTAGCTTTAAGCAAAGAGCTATATAACCAGTATAGAGTGCTCTCTGCATAGTGTGTTACAAATCTTGCTTAAACCTTATTATGTTCGCCGGTACTCGTAGTTCACATTATTTTGTCAGGTGGCGTTCCTGAGCTAGTTCATCATCTGGCGTTTTACTGCCATCTAGTTTGTAATAGAGGTATATTTAACCAGGTGAGAGATGACAGTTGCTTTATACTTATGTGTGCGTGTGTACACATTTCAGTTTTTACTATTAGCAAAGAGCTATACCTTTTATATCTGCTATTAGGATGGGTGATCAAGTAGATACGTATCCCTAGCTACATTGTGCCTGATTCTACATGATATCGACTGTTTTGTTTAGAAAATAAAATATTTGTAATATTATAAATTAATCTTGAATTTTCAAGAAAAAATTGATATATTAAATAATGTCGTACTCGAAAATCAGACAGAATTTGAGCATTGCTTTCTGTGCTATGCGCCGGGTACCTGTGTTATTTTGTATACTTACGCAAATCAGGCTAATAATTTCCGGGATCGGAATATTTCGATATTGGTCCTTTAAAATCCGTATTAAAATATCAGAAAATCAGATTGTGATCCCGGGGTTTCGTGATCACGGGGTCATACATTGCATGTCCTAACTGGAAATGTTTTATTTCTAAACATTTTTCATAAGACACTATTTTTTGACTGGGGTTTGGGGGTTCAGGAGTGATCAAGTAAAACAAAATATGGACAAATCACAAATTTTTTAATATTCTTAATTTGGAGTGCATTTTATTTTCAAGCACATTTTTTTTTTGGCTTTTACAATAATCATAAATTTTAACAAGAAGAAGATGCATAATTATAAACTTCTCGTGTTCTGCACAAACATTAAATTGAAGTGTATTCTTTTTTATACAATCGTACAATTTACGCCTTAAATTTTGCTTGTGTTTGACAGAATCAAAATATTCTTTAAATATTGTCAGGCAGGCGTCTGTCAAATCGACTAACGCCTCTGAAGGAGCACACAATTTTGTTGCGTGTGTACTCGGATACGCCTTGTTTATTATTAACAGTTGATTAGCGTCATTCAATTCAAGCCCTTTGGTAATTTTTGCCCGGCATTCGTCACATTGATACTTGTCAATACATTTTTTGGCCAAATAGCCAGCAAAGTAAACGATAGAGCATTCTTCAAGCGACGTATTTTTAGTTGAGTCTTGATTGCTCTGCCGTATATTTATACATAATTGTTGTATAGGTTTTAGTGCAGAGGTAGAAGGCTTTTCATTTGTTTTTACTTGGGATTGATTTCCTTTTTCCTCTGTTGCATCATCCGCTTCTTTATTTACTTGGGATTGATTTTCTTTTTCCTCTGTTGTATCATCCATTTCTTTAGGAACTTGGTCAGGATTTTCAATAAAAATGTCTTCGTCCGTCAAGCAATTTTTGCCATCAGTCGCTTTCATGAGCGAGTTAACTAAATTGCTTCGGAATATGGTCCGGAGTACCCTCGCACTCGGATTTCTGTTATATCCTGCCTTTGACCTGTATATAGCAAATAAGTTTTCTAAAACATCCTGGTTTAACCTACCTGTTAAAATATATTTTACGTCACCCGACGTTTCTTCAGCGAACATTTGGAGCGCTGCCTCTATGGACTGTATAAACCCATAAAAACACGGCGGTCTTGTGAGAACAGTAGTGCCATTCTTTTTTTTTAATATTTTTTTTAATTTAGTAAGCATTGTTTTTGCTTCTAATAATGCTTGCCGAGCTTGGTTACTATTTTTTGATAGTGCACGGTTATAAGGGTTTTTGGTATTCAGTCGTTTGCTATTTAAGGCATCAAAGGCATTGTTTATAGTCAATATAAAGTTGGCTGTATCTAAAGCAGTTTCACTCTTCAGTTCTCCTGTTCCAACAACAGTTTTGATAGCAACTGCTACAGACCGACTCAGCACTTGTGCTGCCAAACTAACTTTCATTTTTTGAAAGTTGTTTGGTTTCATATGTATGGGTGTCAATTTGTTTAACGATTTGCTTTTATTTTTTTTATCCATTTCGTAGGTAGAAATGACATCTCTGAAAGAAAATATCTTTGAACCATCTGTCATGTCACTTTCTAAGAAATTATTCCTTATATTTTTCAATAAATGTGGCACATCAAAAAACGCAAATATTTTTCGCCCATTGCAATAGAAAAATGGGAACTTATTCGTAACGCCTAAACTCTTTAGAGCTTTGCGGTTCGTTGAAATTTGGTCCGAAACAATTGCTTTCGGTAATAGACCAATATCAAATAATTTATTTATAATCACTTTGATAAGGAGACACAGCGTGTCTGCAGTAACATTTCCTGCGGACAAATAATATGCCATAGGAAATTTCCATTGGCTGTACAGCCCTCTCACTAAAAAAACTAGCACATATTTTGCTGTTTGCGGTGTCCTTTGCCCTCTGCCCAAATCTTGGAAGCCTTCGATTTGGTCATACTTCTTAGAGTATTCCAATGAGCTCATTATTGACATTTCGTCAAAGGCTACTACGCATGCCTTTTCATGCAAAGGAGCATGTCGGAATCTTTGTTCCACATTGCGGCACACATCTTTTTGGATTCCTGGAAGACAGTTTGTTTGCCCTAACCACTTCCTAATAGTTGATGGGCCCGCTAGAACTATACCCTGTCGTCTCATGTGCATGTATGTTGCCGGGGATTTATAATAAATTGATAGACATAGTTCCTTCTCCGCTTTTGTCCATTTCTTTCTGGACTCCAATTTTCTGAGCTGCATGGCAGCGATAGTCTTAGCTGCCCCGCTCGCGAAGGGAAGAGATGCAAAAAACATCATTTTTTTTGCCTTATTTTGCTTTGCCTTAAGGCGGCGTATCTTATTAAATTGATCCCGGTTTTTTTTTTCCAAAATAGCAACTTGTTTTTTCAATCTTTTCACCTCAGGTTGATCTTCTTTTTCACTAAAAAGTCTACGACGTTTCAGTCCTCTGTTAATTATAGGCGCATCTAAGTCACCTAACATAGATGTCGACGGTGATATGTCGCTCTGCCTTGGTAAGTCGATGTTTCTTCTTGAGTACACCTTTTCTGGTGTCTTTACTTTCAAAATTTCTGGAGACGATGTCTCGACACCTATAAGTAAAAAAGTGAATTTAAATAAAATAAATACCCTAATAAAACATTTCTTTCCACTTTTTATTTTACCACTTTTTCGGCGTGATTGGTGACATCATCATCATCATCATCATCAGCCTATGATAGTCCACTGCTGGACGTAGGCCTCTCCTATTGACTATGCGTATAAACGCATTAGGAGGTAAATGCCCATAATCGCCACGCAGGGTAAGCGGATTGGCGATCGCAGTAATGTGTCCACTATGATGACGCTGCTGTCCATCATCAATCTTTTATCAAATAGGCCGTGTGGTGACGGCAGTAAGAATACATTTGTCACCACCCCAACTCCTCTTGCGGGTGTCGTAAGAGTTGACTAAGGGATTGAAGTGTCACTGACCACTATTTGATAAAAGATTGATGATTGGTGACATATTAGTACCAAATTTTAGCTTTTAAGTGGTAGTAATGGTCACGCGGAGATTATACGCAGATGGACGGACAGACAAACAGACAGACAGACAGTCTTGGAAAACTATACTATGTTTAATCAGTATCAGTATTTATAATTTATATAAAAAAATCAAGTCTCTAACTTCACAATCACTAATTATACCTACATATTTTTCTAGCAAGAACCAGAATTACACATTGACTTAACTGTTATCGATAAATCTTAAAGTAATAGTTAAATACATTTGATTCTAAAAATAAATAATATGCTGTATCTTACAGGTAAGTTAAGAGAATAAAATTCATCATCATCATTATCATCATCAGCCTATGATAGTCCACTATGATGACGCTGCTGCCCATCATCAATCTTTTCAATCATTCAATCAATTCAATCATGGTCATTCATTAATGGTCAGTGACACTTCAATCCCTTAGTCGACTCTTACAACACCCACAGGAGGAGTTGGGGTGGTGACAAATGTATTCTTACTCCCATCACCACACGGCCACGGCCAATAAAATTCATAACGACACGTAATTTAAGTGTATGATTGTTTTAATTGTACCTATGTATAGTTTGTATTAGCGCCACCTAGTCCACGTATTGGGTTTCACTGAAAATCAGCGTCGCGAAATGTGCCCTGTGGCTCGTGACACAAAAGCTGAGTGCAGCCCATTTAGCGCAATCTGTTTTTTTATATATTATGTTGTTATTTACCTATTATAAGTTGTATTGTGCTAATAAAGTAAATTTTCTTTCTTTCTTCTTCTTTCTAATTTATCTTGTATCTTGTATTAAGTACCCGTCAATACAAAAACAAAAAAATGTAAATATTGTAGCGACATACAAAATAATTAATATTGATAATAAATTGTCAGGCATATTCTGTATTTCTTAGTTACCCGATTTTACAAAGTTAGCATCTGTACTCATCGATAACCATTACAACCATTATGTGTCATGTTTCATTTTGTCAATTCCTCAACTTAGAAAAATGTCTAGGTATAATAACCACACAACTTTTATACACCCGTATTTTTAGTGATGTATATTTTTCACTTACTTGCCACAGGTGTATATATTTGAGGTATTGCTGTGGGAACAAGTCTTGATCTTTTTTCATTTTTCACCACATCTCTGGCTTGAAAATGGTCTTCACATATAAAATGATGCTTCAGTTCATCATGTGTCAAGGATGTTAGTTTTATATTACCTGAAAGATTTTAGTACACATTTACCAAATTAATAATTATGTTGTTACTGTTAATCATACTCACAATTGAGGTATGCAATTTATTGTGTGTAGAAAAATACATACCTACCTACCAAAGAGCTATATGTATAACCAGCTACCTACTTAAAACGTTAATGAAACTATTTGTCTTATTTTTAGGAGATATATACATTTTATTGAGTGGCATTGTTACCACATTACAAAATTAAGTGGAAATATGATTTTTTCTCTACCCCGAAGGTCCCGTAATTTTCATGCCGATGACATCAATTTGACGTCACGCTCCATTAAGGGTGATCCCAAATAGTTTTATTGTTAATTATTAATCATTAGTCCTCAATCCTTTTAATCATCGTATGGAGCGATAATCTATAATATCTTTGTTTTCATACATACCTCAATACTAAAACAAAAAAAAACAAAATAATTTATGCCGCAGGTGCATATTTATTTTACATACCTGAATGTTTTATCCACAAGTTTAAACGCCTTTCATCTTTAATTGGGAAGGTGAACATGGACTTAGTTTTACAACCATGATAATGGCAGATCACTGGAGCCATTATGCACTGAAAAAATAATACTGTTATAGTTACTCCCCTTATTACATACTTAAAATGTTATTGATATACTGAAAGGGCTGTAAAATCAAAGAAAGGTTGAGATTGTTGTGACAAGACAGGCAAGAGACATTGATGTGTTGCTTCTTTTTTACTGTTGAGTACCTATGTGCATCATTTAACACTGCACTTACTATGCTTACTAGCCAGAAAGCAGGTTTTTTCTAAAGTATAGCAGGTGTAGAGTACTGACTTGATCCAGTGTGAGCAAAATGTATTTCTTTTAATCACTGTACATTGTAAGTTAAAATTTAGCGCGATATAGACAAATCTCCCCAAATTGTAAACCCTATAACATATCTATAGTTCAGTATCAGTAACATAACAAATATCACCAGGAGATTGTACAACAGCTTATACAAGCATGATTTTTAGTATTGCTAAGTTTAGTTTGCTGATAAAGTAAGCAGAACTATAAGAAAAATTATCTCCTAGTATTAGTACTGAGGCCCCTTTTTTCTCAAAGGCCTGTAACTTGTAATACAAGCGGAAGTCATTATTTATTTTATTTTATGAAATCAATGGTGTTGAAAAGAGACTTCCACTTGTATTAAAAGTTACAAGCTTTTGAGAAACGGGCTCCTGATCAGGATCATGGTGACAATATGACCACGGACGGGATAATTTCGATTGTCAAAGAGATGGTACCTAGTTACATTGTTATAAATAACTGTTTTGTCAGTTTGTTACATTTAGGGTGCAATAAAGAATATGCATTCATGTTTAGATATGATTAAAGTACTTACCGTGTTAGAAAACAGCTAAGTAATAATTGCGCATAGGAGTAGTAAAGTACCTATTGCACATTAATCAAAATTCCGTCGGGTAGCCGTGAGTCATCGGTTTGGCAAGCATCAAAAATCCAG
This sequence comes from Thaumatotibia leucotreta, assembly GCA_025490895.1. Classification (NCBI taxonomy): domain Eukaryota; kingdom Metazoa; phylum Arthropoda; class Insecta; order Lepidoptera; family Tortricidae; genus Thaumatotibia; species Thaumatotibia leucotreta. Next base: position 10,351 of record JALPQI010013152.1, read on the forward strand.
GGGGCGAGCAGAAATCCAAGGGCGAGCAAACAACGGAGTCCAGTAGTCACAGCACAGTCAAAATATTATGATTATGTCCACGAAACGATAACAAGTATTACGATAACAATGATAGCAAACGAGTCGCAAGTCTCATTGCAATGCAATGTTTGGTTGGTTCACGGTTTTCATTCCCAATGTTGCCATGTACTGAATAGCGCCCAATTTTATTAAATAATAATTTATAATATACGTAAATATTGTAATTAATAGAAAATAATATCGCATTTAAAAATATTATTTGAAACCCCGTTTCGTGATTGATTGAAAAGTTCTTTTGTAAACTGGCAACAATGGAGTATAAATTGGCGTTCTACGCCATCTACTGACATTCATCATTAACATATCGCTCTAGAATGAACAAAATACGGCAATCACAAACTAGTTCGATGAAAGAATCAGATGTAAAAAAAAAACTACGCATTTGTTAATATTCGGCATCATATTACAATAATCTTTTATAAATGATATTAAATTTAATCATAAATGACAGATTAAAACATTGAAATACCATATTACATAATATTTTGCATTTTATTACTTTGAATGAGCCTTGTAACGCCATCTATCAAAGTTTTTTTCAATATCAAAACCAATGCAAAGAGAGAACAATCTCGGTAATTCCTTTTATCTCTGCTTTAAGTGATGACCACTCAGACGAGTGTTGTTATTATTATATAGCTCGAAATCTGATTTTATACAGACATGATTATTAGCATAATAACTTTGAATCAATCTAATGACTCAAAATGTCTATAAAGTGTTTCAAATTAGTTGCCGCAACTTTAGGGTATGCGCTCATAATAACGAGCAACTTTCTCTGTGGGACTATCGAAATCATAAAAAAATCGCCTTTCTATACAAAGTGGGCCCACCGGCTGGTCAATTTTTTATGAAGTGTTTTTTTTTCGAGATTTCTATACGAGTCCCATAAGGAAATTTGTTCATTATCGTGAGCAAGCAAACCCTAAGCGGTCGGCAGTTAATTTGATAATATCCTGCATACTATTAATTTTTGTAAAAAATAATGTAAAAATTACTGTTTTGTTAACGATGTTTTTGATTGCACACTTGGTTTATTTGTATACTTCAACCATTCGTTGTATATGTTTGGCACTGCTATTCTAATCTACACCGTTTTGTTATTACTTATTTTTTTTACAGGGCATGTACTGGGGTCCTGCTACGAAAAAATAATACATATATAGTCAACAAAGAATAAGGTTTACCACTTTTCGACTCTATTCAGTCGTAATAAAGCATACATATTGTAGACTAACCTACTGGCTGTTGTGCTGGAGCCCTTTCTGAATGAGCTGCTGTTGCCTGGCGTCCCTCTGTCGGAACATATTACACCAGGGTGCTTAGACATGTTGCCAATCGCTAACGCTTAGTCGTCAATCGTAAACGAAAGGCTGCTAACTGTCTTATATTGATTTAAACTTTCTCGATTATCACTCATATTTTAAAGACAAACGGGTCTTAATCGCGTAAACTTACGTTTAATTATATCCTGACGTTTCGGGCATGACGTTATACCCGTGGTCGCAGACAGACTGGCGAGAGAACCGATTAAGACCCGTTTGTCTTTAAAATATGAGATAACTGTCTTTGTCGCACTAATAAGAAAGAGTGATAGAGGGAAAATTACGATACGCTAAGCGTATCTAACCGCATCGCAGCTAAGCGTTAGCGATTGGCAACTTGGCTAAGCATCCTGGAGTGACAGACTAACCTGCAGCTGGTTATTGTGCTGTATGAGGCCGTCCACCCGCTGGAGCCTGGCGTCCCTCTGTCGGAACATGTTACACCTGGAGTGACAGACTAACCTGCAGCTGGTTATTGTGCTGTATGAGGCCGTCCACCCGCTGTTGCCTGGCGTCCCTCTGTCGGAACATGTTACACCTGGAGTGACAGACTAACCTGCAGCTGGTTATTGTGCTGGATGAGCTGCTGTTGCCTGGCGTCCCTCTGTCGGAACATGTTATACCTGGAGTGACAGACTAACCTGCAGCTGGTTATTGTGCTGTATGAGGCCGTCCACCCGCTGGAGCCTGGCGTCCCTCTGTCGGAACATGTTACACCTGGAGTGACAGACTAACCTGCAGCTGGTTATTGTGCTGTATGAGGCCGTCCACCCGCTGTTGCCTGGCGTCCCTCTGTCGGAACATGTTACACCTGGAGTGACAGACTAACCTGCAGCTGGTTATTGTGCTGTATGAGGCCGTCCACCCGCTGGAGCCTGGCGTCCCTCTGTCGGAACATGTTACACCTGGAGTGACAGACTAACCTGCAGCTGGTTATTGTGCTGTATGAGGCCGTCCACCCGCTGGAGCCTGGCGTCCCTCTGTCGGAACATGTTACACCTGGAGTGACAGACTAACCTGCAGCTGGTTATTGTGCTGTATGAGCTGCTGTTGCCTGGCGTCCCTCTGTCGGAACATGTTACACCTGGAGTGACAGACTAACCTGCAGCTGGTTATTGTGCTGTATGAGGCCGTCCACCCGCTGTTGCCTGGCGTCCCTCTGTCGGAACATGTTACACCTGGAGTGACAGACTAACCTGCAGCTGGTTATTGTGCTGTATGAGGCCGTCCACCTGATGTTGCCTGGCGTCCCTCTGTCGGAACATGTTACACCTGGAGTGACAGACTAACCTGCAGCTGGTTATTGTGCTGTATGAGGCCGTCCACCCGCTGGAGCCTGGCGTCCCTCTGTCGGAACATGTTACACCTGGAGTGACAGACTAACCTGCAGCTGGTTATTGTGCTGGATGAGCTGCTGTTGCCTGGCGTCCCTCTGTCGGAACATGTTACACCTGGAGTGACAGACTAACCTGCAGCTGGTTATTGTGCTGTATGAGGCCGTCCACCTTCTGTTGCCTGGCGTCCCTCTGTCGGAACATGTTACACCTGGAGTGACAGACTAACCTGCAGCTGGTTATTGTGCTGTATGAGGCCGTCCACCCGCTGTTGCCTGGCGTCCCTCTGTCGGAACATGTTACACCTGGAGTGACAGACTAACCTGCAGCTGGTTATTGTGCTGTATGAGGCCGTCCACCCGCTGGAGCCTGGCGTCCCTCTGTCGGAACATGTTACACCTGGAGTGACAGACTAACCTGCAGCTGGTTATTGTGCTGTATGAGGCCGTCCACCCGCTGTTGCCTGGCGTCCCTCTGTCGGAACATGTTACACCTGGAGTGACAGACTAACCTGCAGCTGGTTATTGTGCTGTATGAGGCCGTCCACCTGATGGAGCCTGGCGTCCCTCTGTCGGAACATGTTACACCTGGAGTGACAGACTAACCTGCAGCTGGTTATTGTGCTGTATGAGGCCGTCCACCTGATGGAGCCTGGCGTCCCTCTGTCGGAACATGTTACACCTGGAGTGACAGACTAACCTGCAGCTGGTTATTGTGCTGTATGAGGCCGTCCACCTGATGGAGCCTGGCGTCCCTCTGTCGGAACATGTTACACCTGGAGTGACAGACTAACCTGCAGCTGGTTATTGTGCTGTATGAGGCCGTCCACCTGATGGAGCCTGGCGTCCCTCTGTCGGAACATGTTACACCTGGAGTGACAGACTAACCTGCAGCTGGTTATTGTGCTGTATGAGGCCGTCCACCTGATGGAGCCTGGCGTCCCTCTGTCGGAACATGTTACACCTGGAGTGACAGACTAACCTGCAGCTGGTTATTGTGCTGTATGAGGCCGTCCACCTGATGGAGCCTGGCGTCCCTCTGTCGGAACATGTTACACCTGGAGTGACAGACTAACCTGCAGCTGGTTATTGTGCTGTATGAGGCCGTCCACCTGATGGAGCCTGGCGTCCCTCTGTCGGAACATGTTACACCTGGAGTGACAGACTAACCTGCAGCTGGTTATTGTGCTGTATGAGGCCGTCCACCCGCTGGAGCCTGGCGTCCCTCTGTCGGAACATGTTACACCTGGAGTGACAGACTAACCTGCAGCTGGTTATTGTGCTGTATGAGGCCGTCCACCCGCTGTTGCCTGGCGTCCCTCTGTCGGAACATGTTACACCTGGAGTGACAGACTAACCTGCAGCTGGTTATTGTGCTGTATGAGGCCGTCCACCCGCTGTTGCCTGGCGTCCCTCTGTCGGAACATGTTACACCTGGAGTGTCAGACTAACCTGCAGCTGGTTATTGTGCTGTATGAGGCCGTCCACCCGCTGGAGCCTGGCGTCCTTCTGTCGGAACATGTTACACCTGGAGTGACAGACTAACCTGCAGCTGGTTATTGTGCTGTATGAGGCCGTCCACCCGCTGTTGCCTGGCGTCCCTCTGTCGGAACATGTTACACCTGGAGTGACAGACTAACCTGCAGCTGGTTATTGTGCTGTATGAGCTGCTGTTGCCTGGCGTCCCTCTGTCGGAACATGTTACACCTGGAGTGACAGACTAACCTGCAGCTGGTTATTGTGCTGTATGATGCCGTTCACCTGCTGTTGCCTGGCGTCCCTCTGTCGGAACATGTTACACCTGGAGTGACAGACTAACCTGCAGCTGGTTATTGTGCTGGATGAGCTGCTGTTGCCTGGCGTCCCTCTGTCGGAACATGTTACACCTGGAGTGACAGACTAACCTGCAGCTGGTTATTGTGCTGTATGAGGCCGTCCACCAGCTGTTGCCTGGCGTCCCTCTGTCGGAACATGTTACACCTGGAGTGACAGACTAACCTGCAGCTGGTTATTGTGCTGAATGAGCTGCTGTTGCCTGGCGTCCCTCTGTCGGAACATGTTACACCTGGAGTGACAGACTAACCTGCAGCTGGTTATTGTGCTGGATGAGCTGCTGTTGCCTGGCGTCCCTCTGTCGGAACATGTTACACCTGGAGTGACAGACTAACCTGCAGCTGGTTATTGTGCTGTATGAGGCCGTCCACCCGCTGGAGCCTGGCGTCCCTCTGTCGGAACATGTTACACCTGGAGTGACAGACTAACCTGCAGCTGGTTATTGTGCTGGATGAGCTGCTGTTGCCTGGCGTCCCTCTGTCGGAACATGTTACACCTGGAGTGACAGACTAACCTGCAGCTGGTTATTGTGCTGGATGAGGCCGTCCACCTGCTGTTGCCTGGCGTCCCTCTGTCGGAACATGTTACACCTGGAGTGACAGACTAACCTGCAGCTGGTTATTGTGCTGTATGAGGCCGTCCACCCGCTGGAGCCTGGCGTCCCTCTGTCGGAACATGTTACACCTGGAGTGACAGACTAACCTGCAGCTGGTTATTGTGCTGTATGAGGCCGTCCACCCGCTGGAGCCTGGCGTCCCTCTGTCGGAACATGTTACACCTGGAGTGACAGACTAACCTGCAGCTGGTTATTGTGCTGTATGAGGCCGTCCACCCGCTGGAGCCTGGCGTCCCTCTGTCGGAACATGTTACACCTGGAGTGACAGACTAACCTGCAGCTGGTTATTGTGCTGTATGAGGCCGTCCACCCGCTGGAGCCTGGCGTCCCTCTGTCGGAACATGTTACACCTGGAGTGACAGACTAACCTGCAGCTGGTTATTGTGCTGTATGAGGCCGTCCACCCGCTGGAGCCTGGCGTCCCTCTGTCGGAACATGTTACACCTGGAGTGACAGACTAACCTGCAGCTGGTTATTGTGCTGTATGAGGCCGTCCACCCGCTGGAGCCTGGCGTCCCTCTGTCGGAACATGTTACACCTGGAGTGACAGACTAACCTGCAGCTGGTTATTGTGCTGTATGAGGCCGTCCACCCGCTGGAGCCTGGCGTCCCTCTGTCGGAACATGTTACACCTGGAGTGACAGACTAACCTGCAGCTGGTTATTGTGCTGTATGAGGCCGTCCACCCGCTGGAGCCTGGCGTCCCTCTGTCGGAACATGTTACACCTGGAGTGACAGACTAACCTGCAGCTGGTTATTGTGCTGTATGAGGCCGTCTACTTGCTGAATGAGCTGCTGAAGCCTGGCGTCCTGTTGTCGGATGAGGTTCTTGTACTGGTCGAGAGTATCGTCGGGCGACGCGCGGTCGGGGGAGGCGGTGCCGTTCTCTTGCTTCACGGTCAGACTTTGTGTCACTACACCTGGAATTGACAACATTTCATATTGTTTAGTCCTAGTTTTTATTGTCTGTTTTGAAAGAACTCAATATTAAAAGATACACGTATTTTTTTATATTTGAAAAAAAATTTTAGTGCGAAAACCCCTTTTCATTAATACTTCGAGCTGAAAGAGCGTAAGTTACAAACGTCAAAAATCAGCTAAATGACGACACAAGTGATGTTTCATACACGTAAGAAAACGACAAAAAACGGTAACAAGTGTCAAATGTCACTGCCAAACACCAGTGACATTCGAACCACAAGATTTTTTTGATTATAGTGGCAGCTCTGATTCAGCTATGTGACGTCACTTCCCCTTTAAACTATTTTTAAGATTTTTACCAAAAATATTGCGAAAAAAATATAAAAAAATATATTTTTGTGATCTACATGCGTATATCTCGAAATGGTTTTCGATTTAGGGACATCGAAAATTTTGAAATGTTGTCAATTACGTTACACCTGAAGTGACATATTGTAGACTAACCTACTATCAGCAGTGGACAAAAAAAAAATTATGATTTCTGATTTCTGATTTCTGACTGATATAAGCTGCTGATAATTTGTTACTGTTTTGGTTAGGTGGACGAATGATTACAGTCACAATCAGACTGAACTTTGGTATGCATTGCACTGAAGTTAATTCAGACAGAAAGATTAATTCGGATGTTTACATTAAAATGCGAGGGACTAAGGGACTAAGATTTTGCAATAGATCTGTACGTTAAAAAAGCTAAAAGCCTTTTGCACTATTCAATTAAGCTCGAGTTTAAGGTTCATTTTGTGCAATAATGATTAAATAGTAGGTACATCATCATCAGACTATGTTAGTCCACTGATGGACGTAGGCCTCTCCTATTAACTATGCGTATACACGCATTAGGAGGTAAATGTCCATAATCGCCACTGCTGCTACCCATCATCAATCTTGTAGAAATGATCAGTGACACTTCAATCCCTTAGTCGACTCTTATGACACCCGCAGGAGGAGTTGGGGTGATGACAAATGTATTCTTACTGCCGTCACCACACGGCTAATAGTAGGTACAGATATACATACTAATCATGCCGACAAACTGGTAGAATAAAAACTAGTTTTTTTTCGGCTACCTATCTCCCCAACTGGTGAAGTGGGAATGATTTTTTTTCATTTTCTATAATCTTAAAGTGTGGGCCCCACAGATTTCTAGTACTAACATTCGTGCCTAACCCCCCAAGTTAGAGAGGGGGTCTAACTTTTGATCCTGCGACCATATATAACATGGACGTCTAACGCCAGCTCAAAAATGCCCCCAAAACGAATTGTTCAATTGTGCCAAGATGGGCAGGACATAGCGCTTTTCTTAACACCGCGCATATTTCGGCGCAACATATTTGACATATTTTATAGAATATTGCCAATCAGAACTTTGATGGACCAATGACAACTATTTTTAAATGGGGGTTTAAGTTTTTATAGGTTGATATTGAAATTCATTACCGTGATGCAATGAAGAGGAGGTGACACTTGTCAACTAAAATTCAGGACCGTTTTTGAAAGGCAATTTAGTATGACGTGCGGCTTCCATGTTTTATTTGTTCGTAGTTTTGATCCCACTTTTGGTAGGAAAAAAATCATGAATAGTGGCTTATACAATACTTTAAAATAAAATTATTTCGAACATAATCGACCCAGTCGTTCTCGATTAACTACGGAACCCTATACTGACTGAGCATGGCCCGACATGCTTTTGGCCGGGTTTTTTATTGACTGTCATGGTAGAGATACACAATAATAGCAAGCGTGCAATTCTCAAAAATTTGTACATTTGGGTCACATCCTCTACATTGCTGGCACGGCTAGTAGAGTCAATGATATTTCCCAGTTCATACACCGTGTTTTTATTGATTTCCGTTAAATTAAAGGGAAGCTTATTTAGGTCAAAAATAATCAATTTGTCTAAGAAACTAGTACATTAACTCTTACTGTTATTGAGTTATTAAATAAATAAGTTTAATGACTGAACAAGTGTATTTTGACATGTGCCGTCAGTCACCTGAGATCTTATTCTTAAGGTTATCTCACACTTGCTATTTCAATTATTATGTATGAAAACGAAAAAAAAAATTTTGACGAATTAAACAAAAGCCCATATACTAGGCAATTTCTATTAATGTCCCAAATAACCTGTCCTATTTAACGGAAATCAATAAAAACACGGTGTATAACCCCTCAGTCAAGGATGAATAGCCACCTTCTGGACAAACTCGCTCCACCGTAGGCCGCATCTCTGCCCTGGGCTAGTCTGTGGCCATGAGTAAGCACATTTCAAATAATAATAAAAGGCCCTGACTAAGACCCACCACATTTCCTAAAATGAAATATTGATGTTAGGCTGGTTAGTTACCGCTTGACAACGCTCTAAGAGTACAAAGTGCAACTGCACACCGGTGCGCGTATGCAACCAAGTATGTAAAATTAATTCTACCCGTTATTTAAGCATTCTGTTATTATTATGGATGGTTTGTTTAAAAATAGTTTTATTTTCTTTCTTGTTTAAGTAAGGTACTTGATGTAATTAGTACTAAGTGAATAAATTTTTGTAATAATAAGTGTCGCTCACGGGCGTAATTAAGCATTTGTTAAATTAATATTGCATGCGTCTCATTAAGTGAAATGTAAATTTCTTTTGAGATAAATAAAAAATCTTTAACCGCAAATATTGATAAATTCCGAATGATTTTACTTACTTTCCAGCACTTTAAACAGCCTGCAGAACTCATAATCGATCAAAATCTCCGACGCCATCTTAACCCTTAGTTGTGGGTGCTTCGCCGCCTTATTATACAACTCGTGTTTGGTGACTTCGCTCAGCTTCGCTGTGAAAGTTTCGATGCCTATTCGTTTGAGAAGGAGCTGTTTCAGGGAGTCTTTCGAATAGTTTTCTACGGAGTCATCGTTGAAGTGGATGCAGATGGCTAGGAGGAAGGCGGAAAGACCTGAAAATTTAATTAATGTTTAAACTTGGCTGTTCTTGTAAATTCAGTGGTCGGTTTTAAAGGGATCACATTTACTTATAGTCAATTTAAACGATTTCAAAAAAGCAGGAGATTCTCCAATCGGTTTGTGTCGGCGCATGACGTGAAGAACTTGATAACTCGAGACGAAAAGTAGAAGAGATTTGAACTTTAATTCGTGGTGAATTAAATTTCTTTTCTTTACCAAAATATCTGGACTTATCAAGTTCTTCACGCCAATCACGCCATGAACCAATATGACACCATTCCGTTGATTAGTTGTTTTATTATTGTTCTGCAGTATACATTCGTTCCATGAAAAATCATAAGTATAAAAAAAAAATATTGGGACATTTTACAAAAATCAACCTAGTTCCACGGTAAGATCAATTAATTACCAAGCGATGATATATATAATAGATAGATAAATATAGTTCCAAACACATATAGACAGCCATGACCCAGGAACAAATATTTGTGATAGTTAAATAAACAAATAATGCTCACCGAGACTCGAACCCGGAACCTTCAGCTTCGTAGGCAGGGTCACTACCAACTAGGTTACGGAGACTGTCAAATGATAATTGTAGTCACCTTGGAGCAGGTATTCGTTAGCGCAGATCTGGTTGACGAGGTAGCCGACGCTGCCGGTCACTAGTGACAGCCGTCCATGGAGACAGCAGCATTAGGGGCTACCTGGAATAATCGTAGTCACCTTGGAGCAGGTATTCGTTGTCGTCGTGTTCGTTGGCGCAGGTCTGGTTGACGAGGTAGCCGACGCTGCCGGTCACTAGTGACAGCCGTCCATTGTGACAGCAGCATTAGGAGGGCTACCTGCAATAATCGTAGTCACCTTGGAGCAGGTATTCGTTGTCGTCGTGCTCGTTGGCGCAGGTCTGGTTGACGAGGTAATAGCCGACGCTGCCGGTCACTAGTGACAGCCGTCCATTGTGACAGCAGCATTAGGAGGGCTACGGAATAATCGTAGTCACCTTGGAGCAGGTATTCGTTGGCGCAGGTCTGGTTGACGAGGTAGCCGACGCTGCCGGTCACTAGTGACAGCCGTCCATGGAGACAGCAGCATTAGGAGGGCTACCTGGAATAATCGTAGTCACCTTGGAGCAGGTATTCGTTGTCATCGTGCTCGTTGACAGCCGCCGGGCAGTGCGCCGTCCATTGTGACAGTAGCATTAGGGCGTTTGTGCACCTACACTGACTTTTACCATCCGGTAGTCCGGTTTTTTACGGTCCGATATGCCACGCCATTAAATGTATATAGTAGCTTGTGCACTATACTTAATTTTACGTCCGACATTTTACTTTTCCCCATTCCGGACAGTATTTTTCCGATCCGAGATGACAGCTATGAAAAACGTGTTAATGCTTGTGCACTGACTTTTACCGTCCCCGATAGTCCGATTTTACAAGCCAATCATCCGTTTTTTTCATGTTACTGTGCCGCACCTCCGAGTAAAAAGACGGACAAGTGCACAAGCTAATCATGCGTTTTTTTCATGCCATATCGGACCATGAAAACTCGGTCTGCCGGACAGTAAAATTCATTGTGGTGCACAATCGCTCTTAGGAGGGCTACCTGGAATAATCGTAGTCACCTTGGAGCAGGTATTCGTTGTCATCGTGCTCGTTGGCGCAGGTCTGGTTGACGAGATAGCCCACGCCGCCCGGCACGCGTAGGAACGCACTCACTGCGGCCGGGCAGTGAGCCGTCCATTGTGACAGCAGCATTAGGAGGGCTACCTGGAATAATCGTAGTCACCTTGGAGCAAATATTCGTTGTCGTCGTGTTCGTTGGCGCAGGTTTGGTTGACGAGGTAATAGCCGACGCTGTCGGTCACTAGTGACAGCCGTCCATGGAGACAGCAGGATTAGGAGGGCTACCTGGAATAATCGTAGTCACCTTGGAGCAGGTATTCGTTGTCGCAGGTCTGGTTGACGAGGTAGCCGACGCTGCCGGTCACTAGTGACAGCCGTCCATGGAGACAGCAGGATTAGGAGGGCTACCTGGAATAATCGTAGTCACCTTGGAGCAGGTATTCGTTGTCATCGTGTTCGTTGGCGCAGGTCTGGTTGACGAGGTAGCCGACGCCGCCCGGCACGCGTAGGAACGCACTCACTGCGGCCGGGCAGTGAGCCGTCCATTGTGACAGCAACATTAGGAGGGCTACCTGGAATAACCGTAGTCACCTTGGAGCAAATATTCGTTGTCATCGTGCTCATTGGCGCAGGTCTGGTTGACGAGGTAGCCGACGCTGCCGGTCACTAGTGACAGCCGTCCATTGTGACAGCAGCATTAGGAGGGCTACCTGGAATAGTCGTAGTCACCTTGGAGCAGGTATTCGTTGGCGCAGGTCTGGTTGACGAGGTAGCCGACGCCGGTCACTAGTGACAGCCGTCCATGGAGACAGCAGCATTAGGAGGGCTACCTGGAATAGTCGTAGTCACCTTGGAGCAGGTATTCGTTGTCGTCGTGTTCGTTGGCGCAGGTCTGGTTGACGAGGTAGCCGACGCTGCCGGTCACTAGTGACAGCCGTCCATGGAGACAGCGGCATTAGGAGGGCTACCTGGAATAATCGTAGTCACCTTGGAGCAGGTATTCGTTGTCGTCGTGCTCGTTGGCGCAGGTCTGGTTGACGAGGTAGCCGACGCCGCCCGGCACGCGTAGGAAGGCACTCACTGCGGCCGGGCAGTGAGCCGTCCATTGTGACAGCAGCATTAGGAGGGCTACCTGGAATAATCGTAGTCACCTTGGAGCAGGTATTCGTTGTCGTCGTGTTCGTTGGCGCAGGTCTGATTGACGAGGTAGCCGACACCGCCCGGCACGCGTAGGAACGCACTCACTGCGGCCGGGCAGTGAGCCGTCCATTGTGACAGCAGCATTAGGAGGGCTACCTGGAATAGTCGTAGTCACCTTGGAGCAAATATTCGTTGTCGTCGTGCTCGTTGGCGCAGGTCTGGTTGACGAGATAACCGACGCCGCCCGGCACGCGTAGGAACGCACTCACTGCGGCCGGGCAGTGAGCCGTCCATTGTGACAGCAGCATTAGGAGGGCTACCTGCAAATTACATATAAATAAATATCTTGGGACATCTTACACAAATCGACCTAGTCGCACGGTAAGCTCAATTAAGGCTTGTGATGTGACCAGGCGACGATATATATAATAGATAGATACATATAGATACTTAAATACGAGTGTATATCATAGTTTCGAACACGTACTCTCGGAGTATCCTGCTATCGAATGCTCGTTTACTCGACTGCTATCGGATCGAATATTCGCTGGGTCGAAAAATGTAGAAATAAAAAATCTTTAGATCGAAATTGATGTTTCGATTGACGTCCCGTAGAATATCTTTGGCACGAATGTTCGTTGGCGCAACTGCTACCGGATCGAATATTCGCTGGGTCGAGAATCGTACAAAATTAAGGCATTTTAATTGTTCACAGGCACATTATACACTTTTAAGCAATAGGTATGTCAAATTATCTTGCCACTTATTTTTGAGATATATGTGGACATGTAGGTATATAAAATAATTTTGTATGGGTTAGTCTTTCAGCAATCAATCAAGTACATTACATAGTAATAGTAGCCACGTATTTTGGTATTAGTACTATTCCTCTATTCATTGAAATATCCCTGCACGGATATAAAACAGTTTGTACATGTTTCGGCCACAAAATATTTCGATCCAGCGGTCATTCGATACAAGAACAGACGAGCCTATGAACTTTCGACACACAACAGATCGAAACCATACAATTCTAGATAATGATTTTTCGACTGAGCATATTTCGACCACAAGTATTTCGACTCAGCGAACATTCGATCCAGCAACAATCGAGCCTACGAATATTCGATAGCACGATACTCCGACAGTACGTGCCCGAAACTATGATATACACTCCTTAAATACATAGACGGCCATGACCAAGGAACAAATATTTGTGATAAAATACACAAATAATGCACTCGCCAGGATTCGAACCCGGAACCTCCAGCTTCGTAGACAGGGTCAGTACCAACTAGGCTATGGAGGCTGATATCATCAGCCCATAGTCGTCCACTGTTGGACATAGGCCTTCCCCAATTCGCGCCGCCATACTCGGTCCTCAGCTCTCTGCATCCAACCACTTATCGCCACTTTCTTTAGATCACATATGTCGCTAGATAACTTTTAGAATACCAAAATGTGAAACAAAAAGATTTATTACATATTTTTAAAGCTGGCAATGTTCAACCTAGCAATGTTTGGCGGTAAAGCAATCACTTTCTTCATTTTAAATAAAGTAGATTGAATATTTAAATATTTATCAATCGGGTTACTCACGTAATTTAAGTCGATAAATTGCTCGACATGTTTCGATCCATTTAGAGGATCCTCATCATGGAGTATCCGCGACCAAAGCCGGACATGTACTCGCGTGTGGTCGCGGATACTCCATGACGAGGATCCTCTAAATGGATCGAAACATGTCGAGCAATTATCGACTATAATTACGTGAGTAACCCGTTTGATAAATATTTAAATATGTTTGAGTTTCACGTTAGTTATAAGTCTTAGTAGATTTAATCTTTGAAAATGTCGGCGCCCGTTAGTGACGATTACAAATCGTCATCTGACAACCAAAACATTTATGTGTGATTCGTAAGTGCTTGTTACTATAACTGCTTGAATAAAGAATCCTTTGGCTTCGAATGTTCAATTCATCACGTCAATGAATTTCAAAATCAACCTATAAAAACTTAAGCCGCCATTTATAATTAGTTGTGATTGATCCATCAAAGTTTTGATTGGCTATATTCTATAAACAGTTGTAAAAGATGTTGCGCCGAAATATGCGCGGTGTTAAGAAAAGCGCTATGTCCTGCCCATCTTGGGACAATTGAACAATAGCTTTTGGGGGCATTTTTGAGCTGGCGTTAGACGTCCATGTTATATATGGTCGCAGTCTATAGTAATGTACTATTCGGCTTCGAATGTTACCTTAGGCTGCAGTTTGGTGGTCTGCTGCAGCGTCAGCGTGCACTGATGCAGCAGCGACACGGGAGCGCTGCCGATGTTGGTGGCGAGAAGTACTCGGAGCAGCTGTTCCTTCTGTCCCGGGTTCTCCGTCCTCTATAGTAATGTACTATTCGGCTTCGAATGTTACCTTAGGCTGCAGTTTGGTGGTCTGCTGCAGCGTCAGCGTGCACTGATGCAGCAGCGACACGGGAGCGCTGCCGATGTTGGTGGCGAGAAGTACTCGGAGCAACTGTTCCTTCTGTCCCGGGTTCTCCGTCCTCTATAGTAATGTATTGTTACGCCGGTGGCATGATAAAAAGTACAAATCGGTATATAGCTAAATTTCCCATAGGAGTGAAAGAGAAAGCACTATTAGATAGAGACAGCACGAGAGAATGTTCTGGAAGGATGTGAACGAGACAGCTAAAGAGAGAACATTCTGGACGGGTGTGAAAGAGAAACCTGTAGAAAGAGACAGCGATACTCTAGAATGTTCGCGCACCTAACTCGGGAACTTTCTAGAGTCGAATCTTCTCGTACTTTGTAGATTTGAGTGGCTGGTATAAATACACAGCATGACCCGGCCGAAGAGTAGTTTCAATTGAGACAGCGAAGAGATAACATTAAGAGCGAAGGCTGCGAATCTACTGCGAGTTTGAGAGTGTAAAAGTGTACCAGTGTAAAGTGTCAGTGTGTGATTAGTGTTTTAGTTTAGTGTTTGTTCTTTTAACTAGTAATTAAAGTATCAGTTTTAATTAGTGGCTTATTTATACATTTTCTATAGAAAACCCACCCCACGAACGTAACAGTACTATTTGGCTTCGCAGATGTTGGTGGCGAGAAGTACTCGGAGCAACTGTTCCTTCTGTCCCGGGTTCTCCTCTATAGTAATGTACTATTCGGCTTCGAATGTTACCTTAGGCTGCAGTTTGGTGGTCTGCTGCAGCGTCAGCGTGCACTGATGCAGCAGCGACACGGGAGCGCTGCCGATGTTGGTGGCGAGAAGTACTCGGAGCAGCTGTTCCTTCTGTCCCGGGTTCTCCGTCCTCTATAGTAATGTACTATTCGGCTTCGAATGTTACCTTAGGCTGCAGTTTGGTGGTCTGCTGCAGCGTCAGCGTGCACTGATGCAGCAGCGACACGGGAGCGCTGCCGATGTTGGTGGCGAGAAGTACTCGGAGCAGCTGTTCCTTCTGTCCCGGGTTCTCTATGAGCGCGTGCGTGAGCGCCACGGCCGCGAACCAGTTTGAGAGCACGTCGGAGGAGAATAGACCTGGAAATTACTGGCTATTAGCCACTCCACAGATGTCATATATACCATAGATCAAGCAAACGTATCTCCTTAGCGTGTCAAATGAACTCAGTGAAATCCACTGAGTTGTCCGTCTTTAATCGCAGCTTGCAGCTTTCGAGCGTCAAATTTTGTAAGTTGAAGTGAACAAAAACATTAATAATGCCTCCTTAAGTAATATTAATTGCAACAACACTTATAAATATGAATACTCAAGGGCCTGAGACATATTTAAAATCATAGGCAAGTAACAACTTCAGTACAAAATCTGACACGCTCGGCCGCCATACAAATGAATGAACTTGTTTCTTCTATCCAAATCTAATTCTGTGAGCCACTCACTTTGCTTTGATTTTTGCGATAGACTCTATGTCTATGTAAAATAAGAGTGATGACATGTAACAAAAGCTACATGAAGCAAGTGAGTGGTTAGGCAGTTATTGCCGCATGGTAAAATGGAACACCTGAAATGGAATTACTATTCAAAGTGCTAAAATAATTATAAAGAAATATCTTGGGACATCTTACACAAATCGTCTAGTCCCACGGTAAGGTCAATTAAGGCTTGTGATATGGATACAGGCGACGATAATAGATAGATACATATAGATACTTAAATATATAGACAGCCACGACCAAGGAACAAATATTTGTGATAAATAAATACACAATGCCTTCGCCGGATTCGAACCCGGAACCTTCAGCTTCGTAGGTAGGGTCACTACTCACTACCAACTAAGCTACGGCATTAGTGTTGGTGGTGTCATTTATAGCATGTCAACTATGACCAAGCTGCGTCGGACTGCAATTTTGTTTCGACGTGCTTATTCAGTGTGGACCAGATTTTTTTTTTCTACATATTTACGATTAAGTATAGACAATATATATGTACCTATGTTTACTTTAAATATATGGGCATTTTCACTTTTACGGATACTACTACTACTAAGCTCATAATACAAGGTAAAGGGAAAAAGAACGACACGAGGAAAGGGAAAAATTCTAACAGCATATTCCTGAGACTAAAAGAAGAAAAAATGTTAAATGAGTTTTGGTGAATTTTTTTTTTCTTCATGTTTTGAATGCCTTAATACAAAAAAAAAGATTTTATTATTTTTTTTTACATTTGCTAGGTAATTAAAAATTCAAGATATTTTTGTTCATTTGATGTCTGTCAATTAAGTGTGACAAGAATAAGACAACATGGTGACAAAATCGTTTCCTAAAATGCGTTTATCATAGCGTAACGGTCTGAAACGTTTTTAAGAAAAAATCAAATTTTCTCTTAAAATAGACTGAATCTAGAAAACTTCATATGACATTTTTAACTTCAAATTTGGTCAGAAATCCGCTGTTGAATTTTTTCCCTTTCCTCATGGGCACATTGTATATGTTTAATTTACTCTTCATCGAATTATTTACTATTCGAGCAGTACTTAACTCGTCACATTAAATAAAGTAAATACTTACCACCACATAATAGATGGCCACTGGTGAGGCTCGACACGTCAGAGGAGGAAGGCAATAAGGTCTGGACTAAGCTGGCTTGTGACATCTCGTTGTGATACAAATAGCATTGGAAGCAATATAGCACTGCACATCTGTTGATCAAGGAGATTTGATTTTATGGGTTAAAATATTAATATACTACATATAAATGATTATCAAACTATTCTTGATTCAAGTAAGCGTTTTAATAAGCATTTATGAATCGTCTGACACAATAGCAAGGAGAAAACGTCGTTGTACGTCCGAAATGGGCAAATTGTTGGACTTATTTCACCAATAACATCTAAATGTACACAGTTCTGACAATAAAGACATCTTATCTTATCCTTACAAGTAGGAACCTGAAAAAACGACTACGGAGCTATGGTGGATTTTATATGGTGGAAAATTATGGGTGGATCAACTTTTTTGTCTTTTATTGCCATGGTTAAGGTCATCTGTCACGCTGGTTTTATGCAAAATTATGCTACATAAAATATGAATGTAGTCCATGTTTGTAGGTGGCCCATTAAGGTAAGGGCTTATTTAAACCAGAAAAATGTATGTTAGCATAGTTTAGGTAGCATAATTTAGCATAAAACCAGCCTGACTCGAGTGACCGTAACTATGGCCATACCTGACAAAATAAAAGTTGATTCACCCTTATAGGCTATCCTATTACATATAACTTGCACCCTAATGCTATGACAATAGAGTTGCTTAGATATTTATGAGCAACCTGGCCTCGATATCTAATGGCGGCTGGTGGCTGTACATAACTATGAATAACAATGACGAAATATGTAGACAACAATCTTAAAAAATTAAGGAACCAATTTCGAAATCTTTTCTACAGTGAATCAGTCCTTGACTGTACCTGACGATTAATAAACAAACTATGTTTTTGTTTTGCATACCATCGTTTGTTTATCAACATTAGCACTTATTGTTTATTATCTTACGAGAATGCTCAATCAATTGGAACTACTTATACATAACTGTAGAATCATGTCAAAATAAGAAGTAGCAAACAAACCTGATTTACAATGTCATTTAAGCATACTCGTAGTTTCCAAGCGGCATAGGGTTCTAATGCAGCGGTCGGCAACCGGCGGCCCGCGGGCCGCATGCGGCCCGCGAAGGGGTCACTTGCGGCCCGCGGACCTCCTTTACTATTTTGTAAATCACGAACCTCACCGAAGGTCATTCACATTAACAGAAAAAAAGGGAAAAATTATAAAGTACAAAATTTAATAGGAGTGTAGGTACAATTCAAATAATAAATAATTGAAAATCGCAATGCAATTTATCTTTGCGCCCGGCTGCAATCCTGCCTCTTATATAAAAAAAAATAAAAATGCATTTTTCGACGTATTGCCGTGAAAGTAAATTCGTCTACCTTATCTATGAACGTTAATTTTGTACCGGGTTTCAGAGGCGAAGTAAAGAATTTCTTGAAATATCAACAATGTCCGGTGTAGTCATGACATGCTCGGCCTCGCGGGCTGCCGCGCGTCTTTCAGACGCTCCGGGCCTTCAGCCCTACTCGCAGCTCGGCTTGCGGCCTTCGCAAGGGATCCAAGCGAACCGTCGGGTCTCCAGCCCTCCAGTTCGCTTGTTAAGACAGTTTGGTAGGGCAGTTGTATCGCCAGGGCTCGATCGTGACGCCCCGGGCCTTCGGCTCTACACGCAGCTCGGCCTGCGGCCTTCACAAAGGTTCCAAGCGAACCGTCAGATCTCCAGCCTTCCAGTTCGCTTGTTAAGACAGTTCGGTAGGGCAGTTGTACCGCCAGGGCTCGATCGTGACGCTCCGGGCCTTCGGCTCTACACGCAGCTTGGCCTGCGGCCTTCACAAAGGTTCCAAGCGAACCGTCAGATCTCCAGCCCTCCAGTTCCCTTGTTAAGACAGTTCGGTAGGGCAGTTGTACCGCCAGGGCTCGATCGTGACGCTTCGGGTCTTTGGCTCCACACGCAGCTCGGCCTGCGGCCTTCACAAAGGTTCCAAGCGAACCGTCAGATCTCCAGCCTTCCAGTTCGCTTGTTAAGACAGTGAAGGTAGGGCAGTTGTATCGCCAGGGCTCAAATGTGACGCTCCGGGCGAAGGCAGAAGGGCCCTACTCGCAGTTCGGCCTGCGGCCATCGCAAGGGTTCGAAGCGAACCGTCGGATCTCCATCAATCCAGTTCACTTGCTAAGATAAGACAGTTAGGTAGGGCAGTTGTACTGCCAGGGCTCGATCGTGACGCTCCGGGCGAAGGCCAAAGGGCCCTACTCGCAGCTCGACCTCGAGCCTTCGCAAGGGTTCTAAGCGAACCGTCGGGTCTCAGGCCCTCCAGTTTGCTTGTTAAGACAGTTAGGTGGGGAAGTTGTACCGCGTGGGCTCGATTGTGACGCTACGGGCCTTTGGCCCTACGCGCAGCTCAGCTTGCGACCTTCGCGAGGATTCGAAGCGAACTTTCGGGTCTCCAGCCCTCCAGTTCGCTTGTTAAGATAGCTAGGTAGGACAGTTGTACCGCGTGGGCTCGATCGTGACGCTCCGGGCCTTCGGCCCTCTGGCTGGGTTTATTTAGCTACTAGGGTAGTTGAACACTTGGTAGCAAAATTTTCTCGGAGCTCGGTATTCGGCCTCACGTTAGATAACTTAGAGGTGAAGTGCTTGGGGTGAAGCTCCGGGCCTTCAGCCGCCCACCTTGAAGATCGCCCTTCGGGCTCGCTTAATATAGATTTACATGGGTTCGGGCAATGTTCCGTCCTTCCGTTCCGTCCGTTTTTGTTCCTGGGCGCCGTCATCTTGAATTTTTCCAATTTTTTTTCAGGGTATCACTCCTGGCCCACATAATGCCCGTATGCCAAATTTACCTGATCTACCTACCTCTCTAAATCTACCTAAGTACGGCAGTTGTACCACATGAGCTCGATCGTTACGCTCCGGACCTCCGGCCATATGCGGAGCTCGGCTTTCGGCCCTCTGGCTGAGTTTATTTAACTACTGGGCCTACTGGGGTATAGTTGAACGCTTGATAGCTAAATTTTCTCGGAGCTCGGCCTTCGGTCTCGCTTTAAATTACTTAGAATTGGCACGCTCGGGGTTTCGGCTTTTTGTTCCGAGGCGCCGTCATCTTGAATTATTTCCATAATTTTTTCAAGGTATCACTCATGGCCCACATAGTGCTCGTATGCCAAATTTCAGCGGGATTGGATCATCATTTTAAAAGTTTCATGTAAATGCCTTTTTGTCCAATAAATACAAAAAAAAATTTTTGAGTCCAAAAGTCACGCACTCGGATTTCCAGTTTCCAACCCTATCGGATAAAATTTAAATTATAAAAAATTGTCGATAAGATGTTATTTGCATAAGCACATATATTGCTAATGACAACCGATAATGTGAGTATTTTTTTCGAACAAAACCTACATATTAACAAAGTGCGGCCCGCGTCAATTTCGTTAACTGCTATGTGGCCCTTGGATGTTAAAAGGTTGCCGACCCCTGCAGATAGATTTTATGCAACAAAATGAATTGAATAACTTACCTTAAAGAAAACGGTTGCTTCTCATTAACCATAGACATGAGCAGGACGACGATAGCCGGCCTCGGCGGGTTAGAGGGAGCCATCACGTTTCCCATAAACTCCTGATTCACAACATCCCCCCTTATTACCTCCCCCACTGTGTTTATAGTTTCCGTCAATATATCCGCAGGAACCCCACTAGCCATCAATATATTACATAGAGCATCCAACAGGCCTACATTCTTCATAATTTTCTGGCAACTAGATATAATCTGTATCGCATTACTTGGAGACACTAAAGTCCTCACTATCTGCAGCATACAATGAACATTCGAAACCTTTTGAGGCGACCAACCATAGTCTTCAGATTCGTCCGGAGTATTAAACATAGGTAACATCTTCTGTATATAACTCCCTTCTTTAAAGAAGTTTATATTACTGCTGTTGTTTTTCAGCAAATTCAACATTAGTAACAGACAGTCTTCAACAATTATACCTCCATCGGAGTAACCTTCAGTCGAGACTATATCAAACAGTCTATCAAACGCATTCTCAAAAGCAACTATCTTCTGTATATTAGCGTTTCCTCTTGTCAATTTAATAAGAAGCAATAAAGTTTCATTTCTAATAACCTCTCTTGGGTCTCCTAACAAGTCCATCATTTTGGAGACACCCATAGGTTTGACTAATATAATTTCTTGTATATCCTTTGGTCTGTTCGTCAATAGAGAGGTTAATAGTTGGACAGCGGAGAGTCGTACTCTGAAGTCAAATTCGTCTAGTAAGTCTAAAACCAGTTGTATGTTGTGATGGTCTTTAATGAACATTTCTGTGAACTGTTCGCCGATGTTCATGGGCACATGGGGGTTGTCCTCCTCCTCTTCGAATTGCGTGGGGTACATGACGTTATTGAGGGTGTCGAGGGCGTAGTTTATTGTTTCGTTGTCAGCCCGGTCTAGCTCCAGTACCTGTGAATAACGAATTGTTAACAATATAAAAAGCTGATCGGCAATCTCCTCGCGATACAGCTTAACACGTTCGCCTCCAGTACTGTTTCACTAAGCGCTAGTACTATGCCGATCGAAATTATCTGATAGAACTCCTATGCCAGTGGCACGCATGTGTGACTGATTATACTCTTATGCCAGTAACACAGCACTTGTGTCAAAAACGTTCGTATTTCTATGGCACTGGCATAGGAGGAAGAACTTGATTTATCCTAATGGCATAAGAATAAGGTTACTCTGATCACGTACGTGTGTCACTGGCATAGGAATCAGATTTTGTTGGTTACACACGCTGTGTCACCGGCGTCGAACGTGTTAATTAGTGAAACTGGACCTTTTCCGCAACTCGACATCCATTGTGCCGTTATTGCGTGATAGCGAGTTCCAACCATCTAAGCTCCTTCACGAAACTCTGCATGTTTCAGGTTGTTAAATGCCTAGAGTGTTTGGTTGGAGTCCCTAAGTGCCTACTGCTGTATACTTCTATCTGTTTACATTCTAGAAGAATATGTTTTGTTGTTGTGAGGAGGCTTATTGAGTGTGGATGTGGACGGGGCTAATGGTGCTAGGTAAAGAGAAAGATAGAACATTTCGATCAAGGGAGATTTCTCAGCTTTGTGATGTTGTGAGACATGTCTCCTGTGAGTCCCGTGGCTTTATAAGAGGAATAATTACAGTACATGATTAGCCGGGTCCACAATGAACAAGCTGCCGCGCGAGGATATTGCCGATGCAGCTCTGTCAGTGTGAACTGTTAGCGTGGCTTCTCATTCGGACCTAGCTATTTACATGTCATAGTTTTAACCATGACGAGGTAATCGCGGACTATCTGGCACTTCAAATGTCACCCTAGAGTCACAGTTCAGTCACCTGTTTGAGCGTGTCCATGGCGTGCGCGCCGACGTCGACGCGGTACAGTCGAAGACAAAATAAGGGGTATACAAAAACGTTCAAAAATATGTCCCAGTGCACTCTAATTCTGTGTAATAAGAACGTCGTAACATATTTATGAACGGAATCTTTCGATACTTATTTTTGCACTTGACTGTACTTGCCTTGAGCGCGCGGCACGCGTCGCGCCGGTCCTCCAGCAGCGTCGAGTTGTTCACGCGGTCCACTGGTCGCTCCTGCATTATGTATTCCCTTGGCGCCACAGTACTCCCTATAGTCACAGTCACCTGTTTGAGCGTGTCCATGGCGTGCGCGCCGACGTCGACGCGGTACTTGCGCGACATGGCCTTGAGCGCGCGGCACGCGTCGCGCCGGTCCTCGAGCAGCGTCGAGTTGTTCACGCGGTCCACTGGTCGCTCCTGCATTATGTATTCCCTTGGCGCCACAGTACTCCCTATAGTCACAGTCACCTGTTTGAGCGCGCGGCACGCGTCGCGCCGGTCCTCCAGCAGCGTCGAGTTGTTCACGCGGTCCACTGGTCGCTCCTGCATTATGTATTCCCTTGGCGCCACAGTACTCCCTATAGTCACAGTCACCTGTTTGCGTGTCCACGCGTCGCGCCGGTCCTCCAGCAGCGTCGAGTTGTTCACGCGGTCCACTGGTCGCTCCTGCATTATGTATTCCCTTGGCGCCACAGTACTCCCTATAGTCACAGTCACCTGTTTGAGCGCGCGGCACGCGTCGCGCCGGTCCTCCAGCAGCGTCGAGTTGTTCACGCGGTCCACTGGTCGCTCCTGCATTATGTATTCCCTTGGCGCCACAGTACTCCCTATAGTCACAGTCACCTGTTTGAGACATCTTGAGCGCGCGGCACGCGTCGCGCCGGTCCTCCAGCAGCGTCGAGTTGTTCACGCGGTCCACTGGTCGCTCCTGCATTATGTATTCCCTTGGCGCCACAGTACTCCCTATAGTCACAGTCACCTGTTTGAGCGCGCGGCACGCGTCGCGCCGGTCCTCCAGCAGCGTCGAGTTTTTCACGCGGTCCACTGGTCGCTCCTGCATTATGTATTCCCTTGGCGCCACAGTACTCTCCCTATAGTCACAGTCACCTGTTTGAGACATCTTGAGCGCGCGGCACGCGTCGCGCCGGTCTTCCAGCAGCGTCGAGTTGTTCACGCGGTCCACTGGTCGCTCCTGCATTATGTATTCCCTTGGCGCCACAGTACTCCCTATAGTCACAGTCACCTGTTTGAGACATCTTGAGCGCGCGGCACGCGTCGCGCCGGTCCTCCAGCAGCGTCGAGTTGTTCACGCGGTCCACTGGTCGCTCCTGCATTATGTATTCCCTTGGCGCCACAGTACTCCCTATAGTCACAGTCACCTGTTTGAGACATCTTGAGCGCGCGGCACGCGTCGCGCCGGTCCTCCAGCAGCGTCGAGTTGTTCACGCGGTCCACTGGTCGCTCCTGCATTATGTATTCCCTTGGCGCCACAGTACTCCCTATAGTCACAGTCACCTGTTTGAGACATCTTGAGCGCGCGGCACGCGTCGCGCCGGTCCTCCAGCAGCGTCGAGTTGTTCACGCGGTCCACTGGTCGCTCCTGCATTATGTATTCCCTTGGCGCCACAGTACTCCCTATAGTCACAGTCACCTGTTTGAGACATCTTGAGCGCGCGGCACGCGTCGCGCCGGTCCTCCAGCAGCGTCGAGTTGTTCACGCGGTCCACTGGTCGCTCCTGCATTATGTATTCCCTTGGCGCCACAGTACTCCCTATAGTCACAGTCACCTGTTTGAGACATCTTGAGCGCGCGGCACGCGTCGCGCCGGTCCTCCAGCAGCGTCGAGTTGTTCACGCGGTCCACTGGTCGCTCCTGCATTATGTATTCCCTTGGCGCCACAGTACTCCCTATAGTCACAGTCACCTGTTTGAGCGTGTCCACTGGTCGCTCCTGCATTATGTATTCCCTTGGCGCCACAGTACTCCCTATAGTCACAGTCACCTGTTTGCGTGTCCACGCGTCGCGCCGGTCCTCCAGCAGCGTCGAGTTGTTCACGCGGTCCACTGGTCGCTCCTGCATTATGTATTCCCTTGGCGCCACAGTACTCTCCCTATAGTCACAGTCACCTGTTTGATCGCGCCGGTCCTCCAGCAGCGTCGAGTTGTTCACGCGGTCCACTAGTCGCTCCTGCATTATGTATTCCCTTGGCGCCACAGTACTCCCTATAGTCACAGTCACCTGTTTGAGACATCTTGAGCGCGCGGCACGCGTCGCGCCGGTCCTCCAGCAGCGTCGAGTTGTTCACGCACGCGGTCCACTGGTCGCTCCTGCATTATGTATTCCCTTGGCGCCACAGTACTCCCTATAGTCACAGTCACCTGTTTGAGCGTGTCCACTGGTCGCTCCTGCATTATGTATTCCCTTGGCGCCACAGTACTCCCTATAGTCACAGTCACCTGTTTGCGTGTCCACGCGTCGCGCCGGTCCTCCAGCAGCGTCGAGTTGTTCACGCGGTCCACTGGTCGCTCCTGCATTATGTATTCCCTTGGCGCCACAGTACTCTCCCTATAGTCACAGTCACCTGTTTGATCGCGCCGGTCCTCCAGCAGCGTCGAGTTGTTCACGCGGTCCACTAGTCGCTCCTGCATTATGTATTCCCTTGGCGCCACAGTACTCCCTATAGTCACAGTCACCTGTTTGAGACATCTTGAGCGCGCGGCACGCGTCGCGCCGGTCCTCCAGCAGCGTCGAGTTGTTCACGCACGCGGTCCACTGGTCGCTCCTGCATTATGTATTCCCTTGGCGCCACAGTACTCCCTATAGTCACAGTCACCTGTTTGAGCGTGTCCACTGGTCGCTCCTGCATTATGTATTCCCTTGGCGCCACAGTACTCCCTATAGTCACAGTCACCTGTTTGCGTGTCCACGCGTCGCGCCGGTCCTCCAGCAGCGTCGAGTTGTTCACGCGGTCCACTGGTCGCTCCTGCATTATGTATTCCCTTGGCGCCACAGTACTCCCTATAGTCACAGTCACCTGTTTGAGCGTGTCCACTGGTCGCTCCTGCATTATGTATTCCCTTGGCGCCACAGTACTCCCTATAGTCACAGTCACCTGTTTGCGTGTCCACGCGTCGCGCCGGTCCTCCAGCAGCGTCGAGTTGTTCACGCGGTCCACTGGTCGCTCCTGCATTATGTATAGGGTTTGCAATATTCGCCCAATTTTAGTATTCGAATAATACGAATACTTCGATTTCCAGTATTCGAATATTCGAATTTTTCGAATAAAACGAATATTATTAAAAAAATAACTAATTAATGTTACCATGGCGTCTAATTGCAAAATATATGACGTAAAATGAAAGTGCAATATCCAAAAACAGACTTTTATGGTACCTAAGAGCTAGGTACGGTCCGTGGCATTCTAGCTAGTCTGGAACTCTAGATTCTGTGTAAGGAGTTAAAAATTGTTTTTCATATGGATTCAAATATGAGATACTTGATATCTTTAATCATATTATCCATATCCATTTTTTGATCTGACATGTATGTATAAAATTGTAAATTGAAGTAGAATAATTCGTTATGAAAAAATATTCTAATACGTTGCATGAGAAGATAACCATTAACAACCGAGCAAGAAGGGTTTCAGTCTAAAAAAACCGGCCAATATAATATATAGTCAATAATTAATACATGTAGCGTAATAGTAAAAAATATTGGTCATAAATAACTTAATTTATCAAACATTTTATTAATAAAAAAGCTGCTTAATTGACCCGAGCAGTAAGTCATACTGTATTCAAGGGATCACGGAACAAAACTGTCCCGTTTTATAATGAGTCAATTTGGTTTTACTTGAATACTGATATTTTAACATTAGGATATTACAGTTCATACTAATTACGAAACCAGTGATCGGGGTCGCTATAATTATTAATACTAATTTATAATATCTGTGGTATAGATTTAGTTTTGAAAATATTAACTTTGGCAAAGTATACGATACATCAAATAATATACTATAATTTTAAAATCGCCAATTACTCCCACTTATTACATTCGGTAGATATTATGGCTTCATATTGATATTTATAACATTATTATGGTCTTTACTTATCCGAAACTACCTGTACCTGGTGTTTGTTTGTTAACTTCTTAGGAATCTGTCTGAACTTTGCTTGCAGAAAATCCATTTGAACATTTTTGGAAAACAATTGAAGCTATCACCTTTTGAATAAATCCACTAAATAACGAATATTTCAATTGATTTCATTGAATTTAACTTTGTTTAATCATTGAAATCAATTTTTACATAGGTGTTATTGTTAATATTGGGATTTTATTGTAATTCTCCGCAAAATGTAATTATTTTCAATTACTTTTTCATTATTCGAAATATTCGTTTTATTCGAATAATGACTGTTGTCAAATTCGAATAGTATTTAAGGCTAATAATTCGAATATTCGAATATTCGAATATTCGAATTGCAAACCCTAATTATGTATTCCCTTGGCGCCACAGTACTCCCTATAGTCACAGTCACCTGTTTGTGCGTGGTCGCTGCTGCATTATGTATTCCCTTGGCGCCACAGTACTCCCTATAGTCACAGTCACCTGTTTGTGCGTGGTCGCTGCTGCATTATGTATTCCCTTGGCGCCACAGTACTCCCTATAGTCACAGTCACCTGTTTGAGCGTATCCATAGCGTGCGCGCCGACGTCGACGCGGTACTTGCGCGACATGGCCTTGAGCGCGCGGCACGCGTCGCGCCGGTCCTCCAGCAGCGTTGAGTTGTTCACGCGGTCCACTGGTCGCTCCTGCATTATGTATTCCCTTGGCGCCACAGTACTCCCTATAGTCACAGTCACCTGTTTGAGCGTGTCCATGGCGTGCGCGCCGACGTCGACGCGGTACTTGCGCGACATGGCCTTGAGCGCGCGGCACGCGTCGCGCCGGTCCTCCAGCAGCGTCGAGTTGTTCACGCGGTCCACTAGTCGCTCCACCTGGAAATGTGATTTCGTTGTATGTGGGACTACATTTGTTTGAGTTTCGATTTGTTCTAGTTTGGAGGCCGTCCAGGGGCTGTTTGGTTCTAAAAATGTCCAGGGAAAACCCCGGAACTTTCCTTGCGAGGAAACACAATAGGTATTGAATTTAAGTATTTACCGGCATTATTGTGTACAACTAATTCTATTCTGTGGTACAAACTACAAAGAGTACAAAATAAAATACGGGGAAAAAAGGAATTTACGTCAATTGTTGGTTTTACGAATTTCGATGACAGCAGTTCTAGGGATTCTTAAATCTAAAAAGCCTTTGTGCATAAATGCGTTTTTCGGGCAGGACGTGAGCGGACGTGATCAAAGCGAGTAGAAGTGTGTAGCGCGCTGCTCAATATAAGCGCTGCCTGCGAATCATGTGTGTGTGACAAAGCCTTAAAGGAAAAAGGAACCCTTATAAAATCACTTTGTCGTCCATCTGTATCTGTCAACATCCTTTTTATAGTAATGATAGATGTATAAAGTTACGATTGTAAATAGCTGTGAAATAATAAGAAAATTGAGTATCAAGTTGGATTCTCCCTATGTACACTTTAGAGGTGACATTAGGTTTCATATGATAAATCTTGATGGTTAATTTATCCTATTTTTTAAGAGTTTAAAATATAAATAAAAATGGTTAATGTCATCATGCAAAGGTGAACTCTACCTGCTCCATTGAATAGAAAAATCTGGACCAAACTATATGTTTATAAAGTCTGCAAGCTCAACTACATATTAGTTGAATATTGTTACACAGCACAGAGACAAACACACAACAAAATTAATCAGTGTTCATTGGTGGCAAACTATTTAGTCTGTTTAATATTAATAGGGCTTCATGCCACATATTTCACTCAACAATTCATATTACCTACTTTGTTAATGTTGATAATTTATAGTAAAGAGAATGTATAAATTAAACATGCCAATCATTAGGTAGCTACTTGTGCACTATTTGGCAACAGATCATTATTGAATAATAATTTCCACATTGAATACCATTTATTATGTCAAGAAAACTGTAATTTACAAAATATATTGGTTAATTTTTAATTAGCATTTTAATAGCATATTTAAATATTGTTATTCTTAATTTATGTATATTTGTGACAGAATCTTTGATGTTATTATTTACTAGTATCTTCAGATTCTATTTAAGTTTATTTTATTTTTTATTAATTTATTGGAATTGTTCTGTCTGTAATGATTAATACCAATAACAATATATCTAAAACTAAAATTAGTTGTCATTAAACTTATTCTCTTACATTTGATTGCATCAATTTCACCCCAATTATTCGAAAACTATTAAATATATTTGTTAAGCTGATCATACTATTATCATATTAATAATGAAACAACTTGTCATTTCACAGTCCACTGATTCTACTAATCAATCCACAATCACTTTCATTTTCCATTAGATTTCAAAATAACCTTCACTTTCTGTCTGCACTCAACTTCTTCTAAAATATATTATAAGCAGGTTCATGGAAAATTATGTACACTTTTGTAGTTTGGAAATAATTGCTAATATTTTCTAAATTAATCTAATTCACGTCACGTATAATTGAGTGCACATATTCAAAAAACCAGTACAGTAAATTATAGAAATACGTAAATAAATTGAAAAGTTAATAAAAACCTAGTTCAACAACAATGTTTAACTAAACAGTTGTATTTTACACACAATCATCGTTCTTACTAAAAAAGAGTCATAAAGTCGGAGGCAGAATTGCCTTGCATACTTATGATATGAAGGTCCCGGGACTATATATAACATTAGAAACATTTTTGATACAAATCCAACATCGTACCGTTTCTGCACCGGATGGAGTTTGACCGGGCTCCGGCGCCCCCAGAACGGTTTTCAAGCCGCTCTTCAAGAAATCCATCGTAGTTATTCTATTTTCCTTCTAACACCATACACCACTAGTAAACTACACAGTGAATTAGGACATAAAATAGCGAAATATGTGACCGTGTTAACCCAAATATTCGACACGTCAAGGGAATTGACACATATTTTGACATGTACACAAGAAGTGATAAGAAACGTAGCTTCTCTATAAACGCATAAAAAGATTTGCAATAACAAAACGCATTACTGGTCAGCACGGCTGCGTTCATTATTACAAAAAAAATACAGCATAGCTTAGTACCTTCGCCTGTACACAACAAGGATTAAAATAAAAAAAAATATGTAAAAAAAAGATTGTCAGAAATGACAGCTTTGACAGTTGAGTGAGGCTACTCTTTAGCTAGTTCATAGTTCCAGGTCTGCCAGATTGTATAATTGGATGCAATTTTTGTATAATTTGGTTGCTCTATGTATACTGAATTGGCTTGTATAATCGGATACATAAAGAAAAAATTATAAATTTCGTACTACTATCCCTGTCACTCCAAGGGCAAACTTTTATTTTGTATAATTTTATTGGATTTTGTATAATTTCATTGTCTTGTTTCGTATACTTTGAAAATTGAGACTGGTAACCCTGCATAGTTCAGCTACTTGTGTTTTGTATTGTGGCTGATTCTGTTTTTTGTGAAAAACAAAAACCTACAAAGCTATTTAACATTATCAGTTAATCAAAAATGTCCACCGACTTAAACGCCAGCTTCAACGAGCAGTTTATGAATATAAACACTAAATTAAAAAAGTAAGTTGCACCAATATTACGTAGAATGTTTCATTTTGTATCACAAACCTCATTAGTTTCATGTTCAATATAGTTTTGTTGATAATCACAAGTATTTACAGGCGTTTCTTGAGAAAACCGAATATTTCTGAAGCTACTAACGAGTTCATAGCGCTGGCTATCCAGTGCGAGTACTCCGAACAGCCAGCATTTGCTGGACATTGCTATATCGGGGCGGCGAAATGCGAGGCGTCCGTCGGAAATTTCCTGGGCGAAGCGGAATACTTAGTGACCGCAGCAAGACAGTTTATGAAGGCTGAGAAGAAATTAAATTCGTTAAAGTTTTGCAGCCCTGACAGGGAAAATTTGGAGGTAAGGTAAACTAAGCATACTCACCTTTCTAGTTCTGTATGTTGCATTAATATTTATTTTATTATTTAATAAGCAGGCAGGCAGTTAGAAAACTGATATAGCCTGTATCCAGTGATCATTGTGACAGTAATCTTATCATAGTAGAGTTGTAGATGAGATGTATGTACTTGTCTAGTCCATTTTTTAACTTATTTACCGGCATTTTGACGTGACAACGTCTTATAAATTGGTTTGCCGGGTGACACTTCAAGAAACTGCGTTACGCTCCGCTCACGTTATGCGCTCACAATGAGAGCGAGTGAGAGGCACGCATCCCTTCCACTCGGGCATGGTTAGCCCGCCTAAGAGCGTTGTCACGTAAAACTTTCGCCCGTATACCGACTTTACAGGCAACCAATTTTTCACTTCTAGGGACACCCAATTAGCTCAACTCTCACAAAAAAGTTAACTTCGATGTCAGCTTTGTAACAATTAAGCATTTAATATTAACTAAAATATTTTTTTGTCATTTAATCCAGAAAGAATACGCGTTTATGCAATATAAAAACATGAATAAAGTGGATTTATGTAAAAGCATGACATATGCTTAATTTTATTGTTGTTACAAAGCTGACAACGAAGTTAAATTTTTTGTGAGAGTTAAGCTAATTGGGTGTCCCTAGAAGTGAAAATGCCCTTACATTTTGTGCTGAGATCACTATTTTTGATTTGAGACATTAAATTTCAGTGGTGTCAACTCTGTTTAAGTCTCTGCAGCTCACTTGGAATTAGATTTATGATCTACTTTCTTTATAGTAGCATTGAATTTGACCTTTATTTCCAACATCCACTTTGTGAGAGGCAATTAATTACAGCCTGATTTTGTATAAAATATTAATTAGATAATAAGTTATTATTGTTGCTTTATGTATAAATTATGTATTCAGTTTATGAGAGTCATTTTTTATTTCCAGGCAGCGATTGGATGTTTCACACAAGCCCTCACCAAGTATCCAGAGAAGTGTTCCATCCGCTTGTCCATACTGAGTGAGCTGGCCGGCGACCTTGAGGCTCTCAACCTCAAGTGTGAAGCAGTGTCCTACTATGAACAGGCACTGGCGTTGGTGCAAGAGCCAACTATGAAGGTTATGTTTATGAGGAATTATATTAATCTGCTTATTGAGTGTGGTAAGTTAGCTTACTTGCAATTTTAGAATTGCAGAACAATAAGGGTTGCCTGGTGAAACTTGATAAGTCGAGATATCTGTTCATTAAAATGACAACCTAATGTATGTGTCATATAGTTTAAATTTCCAAATTCGGTTGGTTCGACTTATCAGGTTTCACCAGGCAACCTTATTGAATAAGAATCAATTTGAAAAATATGTGTATCCTTTCTGCTGGTTTTAAAAGTCTGTCATAATTTTCGCTTAAATCTAAATTATTCCACACTAGATACACCTCTGGCATCCATTGAATAATGGAGAATAGCCCTAATCTTTTTTTTTCTGGTTTTACTCCTAATAAGAGTGCTAATAAGACTCCTAATAAGATTTACTCCTAATAAGAAAAACTTGTTTGAAGACCAAGGTGAATCGGCCAATGTTGAAGTAGTTTTTATTTATTTTTTAAGTTCTAATCCTCATCACTAAGAAAAAGCACTCTGACAGTTTAATGGCCACATTAATGTACATTTTAATGATAATTTTTCAGGGAAATATGACATAGCACTAGAGGAGGCAAATGGACTGATTGAATCCAAAGTAAAACTTCCAGAAGATATTCTTGCAGAGTAAGTTGCAGTTTCTTACCTTAATTTAGTTGAGGCTATCTATAGTGTGGTGATGAGATGAGGCTTGAATTGAATTTTCTGATTGGAGTGATTGGGTAATTAATTAATCAGCTAACCTAAAATAGTAATGCTCATAAAATTGTGATTTGTCTTGTTTGTTAAAGAGTTAACTTTTAAAGTAAATAGGATTGAGATTTTATACTCAACAATATCATTAAAGAAATATATTTTGTTTACAGAGTTCAACTAAGCAGAATTCTACTCTCTTTGTACATGGATCCGAAAGCTGAAGCAAAGACTGATTCACTCCTGCAACTCTTTAATGACATACTTAATGATGTTGATAGTGAAGGTAAATGACAGGGCAAAACTTTTTTTTTACATTATATATTTTAAAGTGGGGGCAAATTGTTTGTGTGTCATATCTTCTTGGAGATGGTAATTTAAATTTATTGGTGTATATAATCATTTATGATATATCGCGATTTCTGTTATAAAAGACTTTAGTATAGGCCCATACTAAAGTCTTTTATAACAGAAATCGCGATCAATGTAAAGAAACTTTTCATAACTTGTATTAAATATTTTGAAAATTCATGTATTATTTCATCAAGTTTCACCATATCATTATCATTAGAGTTAGGAATTTTGGTGGCATTAGGTGAATAGAGAACGGTGGAGTCGTTGGTTAATATTTTTATGATTGATTGAATAATTTATTAATCAAAAAATAAATCTCTTAAACAGGATATCGCAAATTTTAAGTTTTAAATAATTTTCTTTAATATTGGATTACCTGTGAAATTAAATTTAGCGGGCATTTTTTATAATATTGCTTATGATTATTAAATTATATTCAGGGGCTTCGGAAAAACTGGAACCTTTAAAACGATACCAGTAGATTTTTTCAAATATTCTCATTTTTTATTGCAATTTAATATTTTTTTGTTACTGAAAAATACAATACATTTTATTTCATTAAATGCATTGATCGATCCAGCTTGAACAGAACATCATTTTAGTTATTATTAATCATTTATTCAAGTAAAAATATTTATAACATCAACTCCACTGGTCTATGTTCAATAAATGCCACCAAAATCCTAACCCTAATTATCATATCAATGAAACCATAAAATAGTTTTAGAGAATGGATATCTCTTTAGTTTTTTACTTTAGTTCATTGAAATAAAATAAATGCAGTTTCAAATTTTGACAGTTTGAACCTGGTTCGTCTTTAGCCATCTTATATCATATATGGTATTTAAAAATTAAAAAGTTGTTCACTAAATAAGACAACTAAGGATGAACACAGGGGCGTAGCTACTGCCGTATTTGCCGTATCAATTATACGGGGCCCCCAAAGTGTGTAAGGAAAAAGAATAAAAACTTTCTAATTTATATTACCTCCATATAAGGGCCTACAAAAATTTTTTATACTGGGCCTCGACAAGGCACGCTACGCCACTGGATGAACAGCATAATGAATAATACACCCGCCTCCCACTGATAGCGTGGCTCTCGCTATGGAGACTGTACAGTGTACAATTACCCTGGCATGTCTGACACAAGTAAGGCAGTACAGGTACTTACATAGATTGTATGTCCTCAGTGATCCCGATCAACACGGAGCTCCGACTGAAGCTCCAGTCCTGTATCCTGTCGGCGCTCAGCCGCGACGGCGCCGGCCTGACGCGCGCTGCGGCCGCGCTGCGCCCCGCACTCCGCAGTACGCAGCAAGACCTACTCACTGCTATAGTGAAGCGCGAACAAGCTTGAACTTTGGACTGTGGTGCTAGTGCTAGTGTAAGACCCGAGTGGTGAGGGAGCGTCGAATAGGCTGTCCCGCGGAGCGTATAGCGCTGCGTCGAGCGTGCAACGGATTTGAAGTACCTAGTACTATTCTGTACGAGGCTGAGTGTGAAGTGGTGTGCAGTGAAATCATATGAGTTGACGGATTGGACAGACGGAAAAATGATTTTTAATTATGTTTTAGTGTTGACGATCATTCAAATTCAATATTATGAAAACAAATACCATGATGGACTTTTAATAGTTGGCAAAATATAGTTTGCATTGCAAAACATTTATGGTATAACCTCTTAAGGCCCACCATACTAATGAACAGCTCAAAATATCATGATTTTTAAACTCCAGTTTGCATTTTTCTGAGGTCATCAGATCTATATCTATGTTTAATTCTAAGTTGTAAATATTATTAAAAAAATATAAATATATGATGTCAAGCTATTTTATTCTGTTAACATTTAAATCGATTTTGAGAGGTTCCAGAGATATTGGCGAGTTTTCTGTTGGGATTGGACAGCTGTGGGTCTTTCCATAAGTCTTTGTGCACTACTTCTAAAACTTTGCTACTAATCTTGTCAAGTCCTGTGATAGCCTTGAACAGCTCCTCAGCACTCTTCACTGAGATGCCTTTGCTTTTGAAAAACTGAAATTAAATTGAAACTTGGGGTGAATACTGAGGCAATTAAATACTATGTTTTAGGTAAATAATGTATTGTGAAACTGCGAATTCTAATTTGAGGTCATAAATGGGATATCACCACAAAATAATATATAAATTACATTTTGCTAAACATGTATACCTCTGTCACTTCAACATTATAATTCACCATTAGACATTTTTGATCTTGAATTTGAATTCACAGTTTAAGATTCTCTGAAAACTGAGTAGAGTAAGTTAAGCAAACACCTAAGGAGCCCAGGGTAAGGGTTTTGTGCTATCTAAAGATTATATTACTTACTGTAGAAACAAACAGGCAGTCTTTCATCAGCTTCTTCAAAGCCATAGAACTTTCCTTCTTCACTGAATGTGACCATCCTATAAAGTACAACTTATCCATCCAAAGGATTTTACTAGCAGAAAGACTTCCATGTATTAATCCCAGTTTATTGTACCATGTATCTAACTCATTCACAATTTCATGATACTTATCAATGAGCTTATCAGGTGGGAGTGTTGATATGGACAGAGCAGAGTCCTGTCCTGATCCTATGAAACTCATGACTATAACATTTTTATTCTTGTACACAGGATGTGGAGTATTATTTGAAAAATGTTGACATTGTAAAATCTCTAAGTGCTCATTTTCTCTTAAAACCCGCTTATAAACAGCATTGTTCTTTTCTGAGTGTTTACTAATTTTGTATATTTTAACTGCATTCCCATCAGGGAAATATATGTGATATTTCCCATAACAATGTGCATGAATCAGCACTGAATTTGCCCCTTTGGAAACTATATTATGTAATTCCCCTGCAAGTTGTCAATAAGCATTTGCAATATTAGTGTGGTTGGTTTGTCAAATTTGTAGTAAGACGGTGCTCTAGGAATAGCTTTTTTATTCTCAATAATATCAATTGTTTTTATTTTCATCCGTTCAGTAGTTTGGTTTTGTTTGGAGTTTTTCACATTTGAAGCAGGTTGAAAATCGACATGTTCCCATTTTTTCTTATTGTCCAAATTATTTGGACTACAGTTTTTATTTCGAAATAAACCCATTTTATTTAATACTGCAAAGGCAAGGTAGTCACTCTCCTGATCCATTTGAGTATGCTTTACTTCTAAATCTTCTTCAGCTACTTCTAGGCTAGATAACTTTTTAGTTAATGCATCTCCTTGATTACTATCACTCGTTTTCAATTCTGACATAGTTAAATTTCACTTGGTAGGCACACACACCTATCACGAATTATTAAGGAATAAACTTTTTGTATGGACTAACAATACAATACAACATTTTAATAGGCCTATTTAATATCGGATGTGATCACAGTTTAAAGCCTATTTATTTTTCCTCATTGCACTAGTATGTCGCAATAGAATTCAAGTAAAACTTTTCCTCACAGACTACTAAGAAGATACTACGTATCTTTTCCTTTTAAATATTACACTGTTGGCAAACATGTATGTCTGTCATTGTGGGCTTACTGTAAAGCCCGTAATACACGAACAACAATAAAGCCTCGATTACACTGCACCGTAACAATAATGGTCCTTTGGCTAAACCGCTAAATGTCAGGGTCGCGTTTTATAAAGTTACAATTTCGCTGTTTGCCTCTCTAACGCACACACATATTAGCTAGAAAGAGAGGCAAACAGCGGAATTGTAAATTGTAGCTTTATAAAACGCGACCCAGGAAATATTTTTTTATATATATTTCATATGGATGTCCCGACCGACTTAGTTAAATATATCCAAACTCAAAACGAGCGTATACCGTATGCCTTTAGAATTAAAAAAATCTAAACGAATGTTTATTTTGACGTTAATACTAATACATTATCAATAATTTTATCAAAAAATGTATTCGAACTTCCTTGAGAGCAGGATGTGGAAAGAGCGCAGTGCACGCGCTATCATAGAGTATATTGAATAATAGTCGCGCTATTGTGGAATTCCTCAATTGATCTATTTTGTTGTCTCTTTCATACTAAGTCAACTTGAATCAAAGAATATATTACTCTAAAGATTAAAAAAAAAAAACAAAAAAAAAATATACTATGCGCTTTATTTATCTGTCTTCTTAAGTTAGGTTTTTTTAATAAAAATGTCTATAAAAGTAAAATACAATAAAACATACAAAAACAATTTAAAAGATATAAACACATTAGAAAAAACCTAACCTAGGGTGCCGCCGGCAACGGAGCAGGCCTAAGCTGGTGGGGAGGTGGTTAGGGTTACAGGCAGAGGAACTTATTATTATTCATTTAACATCATTTAAATCTCTTGTTTGTAATTGTTTTAGTTGAAACTGGCCTAATACTTCTTCTATTAGGATTTTTGTCATACTTGTCATATAAATTTTTGTCTTCAATAATTTTTAATAATTCTTCCTCAATTGCTTCCTGTCGAGTAATCTGCTTGAAAAGTTCTAGTGTGGGTTTTACAGCCAGGCCTCTTCTTTTATAAAACTGTAAATAAAAAGAAATTGTTTTTAACAGTTTACATAGACATTTTTAAATTATTTACAGTTTTTAACCAACTTCAAAAAAGGTGGAGGTTCTAAATTTCACTTTTTTTTTCGAACTGGTCCCATTGGCACCAAGTCAGGGTCTGATGATGGGATCTTGGAGAAATCTGTTTTTTACTTTGATCATTATTTTATGTACTGTTTACCCATGGATACATTTATTAATAGCAATGAAATAAAATTCCAATACATTAAAATGCTAATTTAAACTAAACTTAAAAATCCATCAAAATTATTATTATGCAAATAATTTCATCATTGCAAAAGAGACTGTTAAACTTGCACTTGTGGATTTACCTCAGTCACAAACTGACAGTCTTTCATCAACTTTGTAAGAGCTGTGGGATGGTTTCTTTTCACTGAGTGTGACCAGCCTACAAAACAAGGGTCTTTAGGGTCACCCCACCAACATAATATCTTCTTTGCGGACAGTTTACCATGTACTAAATTTCCTAGATTATAGCATTCATTCATGTAACCAATAATGGCATTATATGTTTCATGATCATGCTCATCTGTAATTTCTGCTATGTTTGGGGCGGGTATGTAAGGCTGATCACAGCCTATAAATTGCATAACAATAACATTTTTTATAGCTTTTACAGCCCAAATACCTCGATATCTAAATTTTCTTGTAGTATAAATAACATTCAAATGTTCAAACTCTCTCTGAACTTGTTTATATATAATTTGATTCTTAGCCTTATCTTTTGTTGTCTTGTAGATCTTGACAGCATTGTTGCATGGCATGGCAATGCAGGAATTTTGGCTAGAATATGCATGAAGTACTATTGAGTTACTCCCAGTACCAACCACATCATGAAATTGCCCTAGATACTTGTTGTTGATTAACATATTTAGAACTTGTGTTGTTGAGTCATCAAACTTAATTTTAGGAAGATATTCGTTTTTTCTGTTCTCTACACTGTTCCTCCTTATATTTAATGTCACTTTGTCTCTTTTCTAAACTGTAAATTCCACGTTCCTGAATTTTCAACCAATAAAGATTAGGGTATTTCAATTTTTGAGATTGGAATGGTTTAACTTTGTTTTTAGTGCACTTATTAATGTATTCAGCTTCTAGTATTTCCTCTTCCAACAATGAGTCATAGTCATTTAGGTCACAAAAATCCTTTTTACAAATAGATTGCACAATATTTGTAGACCTATGCAATAATTGATTTTCATTTTCTATTTCGAATCGGGAAATTTTGCGTTTTCTTTCTTCTTCGAACAAAACTTTCGAAACATTGCTTTCTTGCGTCTGCATGTTACTCTTAATCGTATCTTCATTCATTTTAAGAAAAGGTTCCGGAAAAGGATACGTTTTGATTACACGAAACTTTCTTCCAATGTTCCAATGGTAGACAGTTTGTAAATAGTTATAAAGTACTGAAACTGTACCGTATAAATATGTAGATTACAATTAACAACAACAACTATTTATATTTGTATTTATCACACACACATTTCACAATTATAATTTCACTCTTTGTCTCGCAATTCGCAACGCAAATCAGAATATAAATAATTAATGTTAATGAATGAATACCTATTTAATTTTTAAGCCCGTCATTACAGTGACACTGACAGATACACATGTTGACCAACAACATAAAATTGTAAAGGAAAATAAAATGCAAGAAAAATATGGACTCTTGTAGCTTGTTGAAGCTGGACTACTACCGCGAACTTCGAACATCATAAATGTTGAGCTATCTTTCAAGTGACGGCTTATTTGGAGTAGCAGACAGATAGAATAGATGCTCTAAATTTACGATTTCGCGGTACACTAGTACCCGCAGGCTACAGAGCCTTTGAGGAACAATTGGGTTGACATGATATATTTTTATTCAATCGCGTTAATATTATTATATTATATAAGCCTGTTTTATTTCCTCCTATATTGAGTTTTTATTATTTGTTATTTTTATTAGTTTCTTAGGAAGGAACCCCTCTTTGGGTATAGGCCTCCTCCAGTTTGATCCATTTTTCCCTATTCTGGGCCTTCACAGTCCATTCCTTGCCAGCTGTAGCTATGATGTCACCGCTCCATCTTTTGATTGGACGTCCCCTTCGCCTTTTT
>JALPQI010013153.1:0-41508 GCA_025490895.1 Thaumatotibia leucotreta
CATAACGAATCAACGAACAAGTTTTTAAAACGTTGATAAAAGCAATATTGTAATGTAAAAGAAGGAAGTCAGTCCGAGCCGAGATCACGTCTCTATAGCAATTTCTTTGCAAATACTGAAAGTATATGGCAATATTTACTGAAACTAGCTTTGGATTTACCATTCTTTGATCGGGGCCTATGAATATTCTATTTCACTTCATTCAATATTTTAAACAATCCTTATCTCGCCAAAAATATACTAAAAGTTAATATATTTTTGTGGAACAATTCAATATGTTTTATTAAAGTTAATTTAGTAACACTACTATGTTAATAAATTTAAATATTAGATGTTATATACCAAAGAAAAAGTGGTTTAGGCATCAGCTGCGAAGGCTGAGAACGTGAGTTTAAATACCACCTCCGTTATTGGTACGGATACGGAGTACTATGGTTTTTTTTTTCTTTAGTATATGACAGAAATTTAAACTAAAGGTTTAATTCAATAGTTTGTACTAACTGAGAAACGAATGTATTTGTGATGCATAGTTTTTTTTATCTTATCAAAATCTGAAACAAGTTCTTAGACCGAAACTTCAAAATCTGTGTTTCCAGCATAGGCAGGGCACGGGTACAAACTTACCGACTGTACGAGCGAATGTGTAGAATAGTCTCTACCATTCATTTTAGAACGGCCTCAAAGCTGGAGATGACTTGAATGCTTGACAAGCTGATGATGTACCGCCCTGGCACGAATAGGGTCAGCACAATGCATCCTAACTGTATTCGACAGGATGAACTAAGATTAAATACTTACCTAGAATAACATAAATCAAACATTTATTCCTCAACTCGTACCAGCCGCTATCTAGAAACGCTCACCAAAAGGAACAAAAACAGATTAGCACGGAGTCTAAATTGCACATAATGACTATAAAATACGAAGAGTATCGAATGTTTTACTAATTTTGTTGCGGAATCATTACATCATCAGTTTGTTTTACATAGAATATAAATGCCTTGATAATGTCCAAATATTTGAAGTACAAATACCTATTAAATCGGCATCATAAAATGCCTTAATTAATTAATCTAAAAAAGTTAATTTAAATAACGTCAACGTCATGAATTCGTGAAGATGTATCAAAATATATGCACGCGATGTTTATAACCGAATATAGACCAATTACATAATTCGTCTTAGGAGGAGTGCATCGGATGAGAAGTTAAGGTGTCGATGTATCTGAAGAGCAGGCTTAGCGGGGCTGGCGGGGTGAGCCGCGGGGGCTGCGGTGCGCGTGCGACTCTCACCGCTTATCTCTCGCGACCTCCGCCGGACGCGCACGCTCGCCGCGCGCCTTACCGCCTCGAACTCGAACCCGCGCCGCGATCGCGTTATGCGGCCCTACGAACTTACTTACATGTTTGGTTACTTGTATTTGTTTTGTTTTCGGAGTCTAGGACGTGGTCCGGAAATGCGCTAGTTATCAAAACGTTATTAAGTGTTTTCAAAGAACAATAGTACTTTAATGTAAATATTTATGTTTATTTATAAACGTATATTTTAAATACTGACACGATGGTGTCAGAAGGGCCATTGCCCGTGGTGTGGTGTGTACGAGATAATCAACTTGTGCCTCACCAGGTAT
Organism: Thaumatotibia leucotreta; assembly: GCA_025490895.1. Taxonomy (NCBI): domain Eukaryota; kingdom Metazoa; phylum Arthropoda; class Insecta; order Lepidoptera; family Tortricidae; genus Thaumatotibia; species Thaumatotibia leucotreta. The sequence continues at coordinate 1,631 of JALPQI010013153.1, forward strand.
CGGGTGTAAAATTACAAGGAGCCGTTACGGGCGCACATATTGCTGCAGTTACAGACTTTTTGCGTATGGTAGCTGGGACTCCTATCATTTTACCCCACACACCGGTGCCAGAAGATGTAGATAATGACATTAACCAGGAAAAAGAAGATACTACGCGAAGAAGAAAAATGTCAATGCAAGTAGAAGTACCTTGCGTTTTCCTTTCTGAAAGTGCTCTACAAAAGGCAAAGAGTCGCAGTAATTCTTTAGAAGAAAAAGTTGTGTCCCCTGATCAGAATGTCACACCAACTACAACCAAAAGATATTTAGAACTGGATATGAAATCCTCATTTTTTAGCTCGTCTTGCAATATGTTAGAATTTAAGGATAAGGAAAATAACCAAGATGGCGAGAAGGAATGTTTTAAATCATCCTACCATCTGCGGGAAACAAAAAATGAAAGTCAACCCCAAAGAATAACAAGGATAATTGACTTAGACGACTTTAATACGACAACAATAGAAACTGAACCTGAAAAAGAAACACAAGCTCAAAGAATTACAAGAATCATTGAATTTGAGAATGACACGTTAAGCTCGCCCGTGTGTACTGATGTAGACAATGAAAGTTTACAAAGAATAACTAGAATTATCAGGCTGGATGAGGATCATTCATTCTCTGCAATAACAAATCAGGGCGATATTGATAAAGATGGCTCTCAGAGAGTGACTAGAATCATTGAATTAGAAAAAGATAGCACTTTTCCTAGCATGGCTAGAATAATAGAGATGGAAAATGAGATTTCAAATGAAAGAAGGATTTCCTTAACCAATGAACGTGAAACTGGCGGTGGACCTCATGAAGATTGCTGTGAAGAAGTAGTGGTAAGATCTAAGCCGTCCTTAACTAGAGGTACTCCTAGGTTTAGTGTAGATTCTTCTTGCTCCGAAAACTCTTACGTCAACATCGAATGTGTTAAGAGTTTGCCGGATGTTAAAAGAGAAGATAGTGTTAGTGCGGATCTGTCGCCAGTTTGCAAGCCAGTTCGGTCGAGATTTCCGCGAAAGAAAACCTCAGTATGTTCAATTGGCTCTTCAGATTGCGATGATGAGGTAGACGTGATATTTAAATCGAAACCGAAATCTAGTCAATGGGTTAGCTTAGACTGGATTCCTCCGACGCCCAAAGAAGAGCCAGTGATATCGCACGACTGTGATAAAAATGATTTCATATCAAAATGGATAGCGGAACAAAATTCGCACGAACCTGGGATTATCACCGATGAACGAAGAAAAAGTCTTCCTCCTAAATCAAATGAAATCTATCTCCAAAACATGAGAAGGTTCAGTGATGGATTACAAATGTGCAAAGAAGATGCCGCCAGTGATTCACCCGCTACCGTCAAATCGAAATGGCATGACATTGTCAAGCGTCATCTTCAGGTACTTAAAAGTGATAAGGGGTTCAGAAGACAACGTGGCAGTTGGATGCGAACCGCAAGGCGGTTGTCGTCTACACCTGTTAATCACAAGGAGTCTCTACCAGCCGACACTTACATGAAGCTGAATGCTATGTCGTAAGTATAATTATGTTCTTGACAAATCCAGTCTCAAACAATTACATTCTTGGGTCTAGAAATGTTACGAGGGCCGCAGATGAAATTATGCTTTTGATATGTCGCCTCTCGTGAGACAAATGTTGCACATTCCCTAGAGTTATCAGTGTTACTACTGAGTGTTCTGACTATGGCTCTCGGGTGACTATATGCATACATGCATTTTATATACCTATTGTACATAAACTGTATTTTACAATTGCGTATCACATTTTTTGTACACTTTCTAGCTGAAGAAAACATAAGGGACTTTCTCATATGTAATAGGTACATATTTAACCTACAACATACTTATAATATATTTATTTAAACTTTCATGATTATCACTCATATTTTAAAGACAAACGTATCTTAATCGCGTAAACTTACGTTTAATTATATCCTGACGCCAGTCTGCCTGCGACCACGGGTGTAACGTCATGCCCGAAACGTAAGGATATAATTAAACGTAAGTTTACGCGATTAAGACCCGTTCGTCTTTAAAATATGAACATACTTATAAATTACAAATATGGGTCATTTTCTCACCATGAGTCACCACTAAAGAAAAGGGCCATGATATTGACATAGGAAATACATAGTTATTTAGACTGATCGATGCATGTGTTGCTGCCTATGCAACTCGCTCATTCGTCTACCTACTTAGCAATCCTAACCTGTTCAGCTAGAGGAACTGGTTACCACCTGACGACCCGTGGCAATCCACGAGTCTGTTAAACATTTTCCAATAACTAATGCTTATGTTTCTTTAGTTTTATGCATGTACGTTATTCATATTTTGTATATGGTGCTTTAGATTCCGTGGGAAGCGGTCATTTCCAGTTCCAACTTGTAGTTACCGTTATCACGACGATCAGCTCTTACGAATTGATTACGATAGATTTAAATCATTATTTTGCGGTCATCCTAAGAGATTGAACTTGTATCGGGCACGCATGATACGTGAAACATTTGGTTGAGTTGACTGATAAGAGATCGATTGAGCCATGTTACGAGAGCAGACCAGAGGCACGCGCTTCCGCGAGGCCGTCAGATTAGAATGCAGGGAGCTCGCGCCCAAGGCTACAGCCCCGCGGCCGGTCGCTGCACTGCGCCGGCGTCTTCCTCTTGTGCTGCGATCGAAGTCGGCGCAGGAAGTGAGCCACGAAGGTGACGCCCAAACTGCCGGCTGATCGGAAGCGTTTGTGATTTGAATTTTTGTGGCTTCTTTTGTTCGTGATCTTTTCAATACTTCCTGCGTCGTCCATCTGCATAATTATTACCGCGATGTAAACCTCGTACAAACTTTTTAAGAAAAAACAAAGGCTGCTTTTTGTTTAACATCGTATCCGCAGATTCGCTTGATGTAAGCCATTGTAAAAAGGTAACCTTCGTATTCGCAAATAGGTCAATATCGACTTGCTTCTTTAACTTTGTATATTTGCGTTTCCGATTCCAGCACATAACGAATGTCGCTTATATAATACTGTTCAATGCCTTCCGTTCAATGTTCAGCAAATATATATTATTATGAGTCAGCGAGAGATTCAAAAATCATTAGCCGTCTTAACCGGTTACAGAGTGCTGGATATAGCCGAAGGGCCGTCGAATAGAATGTTTAGATATCGTATCACACGAAACCGGAAAAGTGAGAACTTTGTAATTCCATGCCGTGTGATGCACGTTGTAAGTATGCCGTGTTCCCATACAGAGTTTGGATAAGTATAAAAAAAACTACTCGTCCCTAATTTAGCTAACAGTGCAGCCCTTATATTATTTACAATATGCAATATACAATATGCATTGTAAATAATATAAGGGCTGCACTGTTAGCTCAGCTCAGAAAGTGCTCTTTTTAAGAGTAAACTTTTGCACAGAAAGTGATTTATTTTCGCACGCGGAAATGCAATTTCATAGTATTTTCCCGCACGGCTTGGTTGGTACTGCCGAGATAGTCTGGTTTTCCTCACATAATGCATTGTAAAATGTTGTATGATACACATGTTGAAATGTAGGCATTTTTCCAACTCGTATCGGTTTTAAAACACTCGCTTCGCTCGTGTTTTATACTCACCGACATTCGTCCTGAAAAAGCCTACTTTCCACACCTGTATCATAAATAACTATTATCTCACTTTAGATCTGACTGGTAAATGGATAGCATAAAGTAGGCTGTTCTTGATACAAATACACAAAAATATAGGCCACGCATTGTTTAAGTTGTATTCGAAATTGTATGATTTGTTATTATAAAAACAATGTTAAACTAGAGAGCGCAGGAAATAGGGCTTGGTGAAGCAAGTTGAGCGGATGTTCTACCGTCGGTTTCACTGATCACCGATCAGCCTTGAGGATTGCCCTACTTACAAGTTTATTTTTCACATTCACATCATTAAATAGGCCTATAAGAATACAAAAGACAAGCGATGTTTCTGTGACACAACCAGAAATTGATTGCCTGTAAAACTGTTGAAAAGTTTTGTTTTCACTTTTGCGAAAAAAATCATTGCTTAATCACAACTTTCAAAGTTATGGAACATCTTAATTTTATTAATTACTAAAAAATATAAAAAAATAAACATCATAGTTACTATATGTACTTACTTCTATGTCATTTCGTTACCTATGAATTGGGCCATTCTAAACATCAAAATCTCTTGTTTTTTAGACTATTTGAATACTTTTTAACATTTCCAGTACTTATATTTTCTTCGGTTACCGCGAGGATTACTCATGAAATAAAACTATGAAAACGGATAAACTCGCGTATATTAACTAATTTTAACTTCATTCCGACGTTTCGAACACTTTACAGTTTTACAGGGTTCGTGGTCTGCGTTTTCATAGTTTTATTTCATTTCCAGTACTTTTTATCATAACACCAATTTGTTAAAATTATTTATTTAAATATTTTTTTTAGGTACAGGTTATTTCGTGAAGTCTATTCTTATTTTTTGATTTCCAGGCATAGATGTGGTAATATTAAAACACATTGTGGGAGCATTGTAATCAAAAAGAAGTTGACGAGTTACGTCGAAAAACTTATTTCGAAAAAAGGTTGATCTCTGAAACCAATTCGAATCCGGAAATTGTTTATAACATTAAAGACTCTAAATATGGTCAGGAATTCAGCATTAAAATATTTTGGAATGCTCGCGAGCACCCTGTAGAGGTTGCAGAACGCTCAATAAATACGAATACTCAAAATGTTTTCGAAAAAAAATATTTGTAGAATCGTTTGTAGGATTTTTGTTCAGATATCTTAGAAAAACATTCGAAATAAAAAAAATGCTATTTTAAGTTATTTTCATGAAAGTAAGCGTGTATGTTTCCTGGAGTAATGGCTAATAGCTAATAAGCCTACCGAATACACTGCAGGAGAATTTTGTGTATAAAGGCCACCGTTCTGAAAACACAAGTGTTTTCTCAATGTTCATCAACACGGCTATTGTTCTAAATGCAAAAACAAACGCGGTCACATCAATTATTTGCTTGTTTCATGATTTCCTGCTCTTTATACAAAACTTTTCAAAATGACGAGCCTGATTGTCATATCGCAATTGGAACGAGACATTCGACAAATAGTGAAACAGATTTTACTCGGTGAAGGAATGACTCGATTAAGGGAAATTACCAGCATTTCCACAAAAATCTAATTTGTATGATATGTCTTCCTAAAACTCAATATGGACCACTTGACTGACAATTTTGACTAGGTACTTGAAAACAGTGGATCGAATATTGAATGTTACGTCATAAAATTATCTACGATAATAATAACTTCATTTTAGATCAGTATCACCATATTTTATCAATCATTAATTGGATATCAACAAATAACATTGCATGGAATATCGTAGACTTCTTTCGATGTCATAAATAAATCACAACAGCTTCTGGCATTACTCGGACGTTAGTTTAGTATTACTTTATTATCGTCGTGTACATTATGTATTAACGTTAAGTGCGAAAAAACCGAAAGGCGATGGTTGTATAAATTGTGCGTGTTGTATTAGTTAAATAACGGTTAAATGAAATTACAGTACAGTAAACGAAATTGTACGTTCCGTGATGTATGCCGGGTTGCCATTACTGCTTCGCGCCTGTTGCAAATCATGCCCGCAGACTCGGCCTTCGAAACTGAAAAAAAACGCATATGGAATAAAACGTACGTAATATCACGACTTCCATTGCATTTCATAAATAGAGGTAAATGTATATTAATTTATTATTTCTGAGCCTTGGAATGTCGATAGAAAATGCAAATAATTACAATCTGCCTAATAGCATCAATTACTTCGTTTCACTTTCACTAAGCGTAAGCAATGATTTAGGTCCCGTTTCGTGACGTCTACATATGCTCCGCTTGTGATTTTTTCTTTTATTTTGAATACATACCTAAACACTTTCTTGGGTGATTACTTCTGTATACATAATAGTTATTCACATTGCAAAAGTTACATAATTGTCAATGCAGACGATATGCTGCAGCATATTTGTGACTATACGAGTTGTTGTACTGTAAAACTTAGTAAGAGGTTTTATGGTAGAAATTGATTTATAATAATAAAATCATAAATTATCCATCAAATAGTATTTCACATAATTAGCTCGTTATATGATTTCATTGATATATGAATCAAAAACTTTTCTATTATTTCTTTGTCTAAGGACACGTGTTAGTAAATGGATGAAAATGCATTGTTCTTATCATCGTAAAGGCGAGGTCGCCTCGCGAAAGAACAATACAACAGGTTTATGGTTTGTTTTTACTTTTTATGAGTGGGAACCGCTCCTGCGCTCAGAGCTCCGATAATAAATGCACTTGCGGATGTTTTCATACAGGGACCCTTTTCTACCATTGTATCGATAACACAGCACAGCCGCCGTTATCGAACACTATTTTGACAATACCGATGTTATACAGCGGCACGTGCTTGGCTATAACCTACACATAAACAACTTGATTCTCAATGAGGTATTAAAACATTAAATTTTAGTCCTTATCCGATTTCACTTAGTTTAGAAATAGCAGAAACGCTATTTTTATGATAATTATCGGTTGTAAAGTTCGAATTTATTGTAGAGATATTTTTATCTCCAATTCTACACTCCTCTACGATCAGGTTTCTAAAATGTATTAAGAACAATAACCGTAATAAATAAACAACCAACTTTACCATGGCAAGTACTTTGTGTGTTGTAAATCTATAAAAAAAACACAAAGGAAGTGCACTAATTTCCTTCGTGTTTTTAGACCCATAACCCACATACATTGAAATGTATGTACCGAAAAATCATAGACACCGCACATTGGAGGTTTTACCATATATTGCTATATATTGCCATATATTACCATCAATCGAAAAATAAATAAATAATACTTGACATTGACACCGCAAGCCAATCGTGGGTAATTCATTCGCTCCTTAGAAAGTTCAGCTATCGTGTTATTAATGTTGTTATACTAATTAAAACGTAGTAGTAACAAGTACTGAGTATTTGACGCCTACTAAATTTCTTCTGTGCTGCCTCAGGAGCTTGTACCCTGTTGTAGTAAAGAAACACATATATCTCGTAGTCGAAATATATTATCCAAGAAAAATAAAAAAAATATATTTACATCCTCAACATCATTTTGAATATAAATACCGGAGTTGCTTGGGTTACTATCAAGTGGTCAAATGCTTGTGGAAAATTTATGTTTGTCTAAGGTTCACTTTTGAATGTAGAATAATTCTAATCGTCATTACCATTGTTATTTTCGCTGTAGGTCCGAACAGTTTTGCGCGTCGTATCATCTGCCCTTATCTGGACAACAGGTGGCAGTTATCTTTAACGACTCATTGTAGACATTACTAATAGCATCGATTTTGTACTACTGTATTGCCAAATGTTTAGACTTAGTTGGGGTTTCCTTTTGCAGGAAAGGAAAACGTGCGGTAGAATTCTCATATCATACTGCGTTATCTCTTGCAGATTGCTTAATAGTACTTACGTTCGTTTCGCTAAGCTTTTCTACCAAAAAAATCCCGAATGAAAAAATGTTAAAGATTGTCATGCTAAACAAGCTTCGCAAAAATTACCAAGAAATCGCAATGTTGAGATCGGTATTTTCATAGAAAACCACAGGAGCTCGCCAGTAAAACAGTAAGCGACCAGGAATTTTGTTTTCCCATCTATATTGATCTCATGAGAAAACGTAGGTATTCCACGCCATTTTGGATCACAACCCCAATCACTAAAAATCTTTAAGGTTAAAAGACTGTAAATATTTTTAGTAACAATTCGGAAGTAAATTGCAAAGAGAAAATCATTACCAATGCTTAGAAACTACAAAATATTACTCAATGTAAAAATTTACCGGTTTAAAATGCGTACACGGAATAATAACCATCGACTATGTGTCATCGCATATCGCATAGGCTATGTGTGATCTTTGTTTTATGTGGAGTCTTAATTCGGAATTCAGGTTATGTCGCAAATCGAATACTTCTATCGTTAAATCGGGTATGTTCTAGTTATAACCCTCGTTGAATTTTCCGATAACCTTTACGATTAGGAATGTGTTTTCTGCATTAGAAATAACCTATTACTTTAGTCTTTGTAAGCTGACTTGTATATCATATTAAAGGGAATCATATAAATACGGATCACAGATCTGCTCTACTAAGCATAACGTACTAAGCATAAGTTTGAAAAATGTCCATCAATTATTTACTTTATGGAAATGAAAATGGCAAAACGTAACCCTTATAGATTCCTCTTCACCGTCTGTCACAGCCGATTTACTCGGAAACTATAGGTACAATGTACAACAGTGATGAAATCTGATAAGAATATGCGTTGTCTGGGGCTGTCCATAAATAGTGGGTTTTTATTTTTTCTATGTACACTAGAGTGTGGGGTATCATTAGAAAGGTATTTTAAAATGATATAAAAGGTGAACCGTTTTACTGGTATCAGCTCTCGAAGTCGTTAAAAGTGTGTCAATTTCTCTCCCTTGTATTTTTTATACTTTAAAGGATATAACATTCTAAAAAGTCAAACTCGCATTTGGCCGGTTTTTATTATCCTACAAATAGACAGACAGGTTGATAAAAATTCAAAACTTACATAGTTATCGCGTTCGTGATTCAGTTTGTAACTGAAGCTAATATTTAAAATATTTATTTGCCGGATATCATTTTCCTCGGAAGTGGAAATGATTTCATCATTAGTACTTAACGGATTGTTGACTGGATAGAAGTCAGTCTGTGTGATTACTAGTTACCTATGCGGACGAAACTACGGACATAACCTAGTAAAAAAACAATTAAATAATTTACGTCATAAAATAAATAAATTATACCTACTAATGGAAAAAGTCCATTATTGATGGTAGGTACTTAACCGAAAGTAACTAATGCAAGTGTTAAATTCAAAATTTCCCGATTACTTAGGTTTTGTATCGTACAAACCATTAGGTAATATCGGTGCATAAAGCACTTGATAACTAGAGATGAAAAAATTTATAAAATTTGTCATAAATTAAATTTATTTTCCTTTGATGAAGGGTAATATCCCGAGTGATTAGGTTCGTCATGCACAATATATCCTCATCAACAATTTAGCCAACAACTAAGCCTAATCTGTTAAGTAGGTTTACCAAGAAAACTGACAAATATGACTTAATTCAAAATGTCTGGGTAATGTGCCAGTAGTGTATACATGCAGTTACTGTATTTGTGCACTTAATGTAATATAATGCAATTCATCAGTATAGGTAGCTGGTAGGTACTACAAGGAGCAATCCTTGTGACTTTCCTAGACGCGCTAACGGCCACTCATGAGCAGCCTGTACAAAAATACCGTTTGTCTTATTATGTTCAATGGGGTTTTTAGCTCGGCCACGTACTCAACTCATAGTGTACGATTGTTGTTCATAATCCTTGCTCTACACTACATACTAGTACATACTCCATTTGTTGCAAGGTTTGCACTTACAGACTCACAACTTTCGACGCATTAGTTAAATTTTTATCGATCTTCCAAAGTTACGGATCCTCGATGCCTTCCATGGGCTGTCCCGTACAAACGCGTGTATATTCCGATAATTGGAGTTTTATTCCGAGTTATTAGTTAATATCTATTTCTTTGAGCAATTTTGACTCCTGGTCACGAAAGACAACATCGATAAACCCATCGTTTTGAGAAAAACCGTGTTTGTACGGGACCTCGATGGACTTTTTTGTGGAATGCATCCTGAGTTGATTGAAATTATACCTAGCCATGGTCTTAAACATTTCCTCTTTAAAACATTGTTTTAAATTAAAGGGTCAGGAACTCAGGAAAAATGGGTTATTCATTTATTTTCGGACCGCCTCTGATTGCCAGAAGTCGGTAGATATAATTGTTCAACACAGTATTTATTAGTTACATGTATCACGTTGTCGTTTTTATAAATCCTATTACTTGCTATTAAAACCAGTTTATGTTATAATTTTACAGCATTACTCGGTGTAAACACTAGCTTTTGACGCTCGATAAAAAAGCAGTTCTCTCACGTTTAAGTACATGAGGAGATGGCGATTGAGGCAATTACTGGATGCTACTGAACGCAGAATGCACGCACTCGCGATTAGCTCCTCTTAATTGCAGATATTTACACGTGGACAACATTGTGCTTTGGATAATCTGTGTGATGACGTTTGTGTTTCAATTAATTCATAAATTTTTACAGAGTAATAATTGTGAGAATCGTCTACTTATAGGACTCGTAGAATTCTTTGTCCTATTTATAACTATTTTTTAATCAATTTATTATCATTGTGAAGGGATTTTGATGACGTCATCGCCCAATTTACTTAATATGGACGAAGCAGGCGAATTTTTGTAATAAACTTTAACAAGGTCTCGCAAACTGTTAAAATATTGACATGATTTATTGCAAAAATATCTTATAGTGAACAATTCACTGTTCGTAAAAGTTCAATATTTTGTTCCATGCTGTATTAATTTAATCTATACTTAGACACTATTTAGTGTCCTCGATTAAGTAAATAATTATTCCTATGATTTTTAATAATTTATTACTTAATTCAAGTTATGTTTTCCATTTCTTTCATCAGACCTGAGAGTCGTAAAATTATACGGTTACTAGCAATTTCATTTATATTGCATACATATTTCCTTACAGGAAATAGCGCATATTTCGCCATATCCGCGTCTCAAACCAAATACGTTTTCAAAACATTGGAACATTCTCGAAAAATATTTAAACAAACTTCTAATTTGAGCCTGTGTTTCAATAAGATCAGCCTGTTTCACGAAGCGAAGCCTGTGGGGCCCCTATAATTAGATTAGCCGGCGAGCCCGGAGCAACCAGGACAGGCTTAGCGAAAAAATAGTGCGTCCATCGCCATGCGAGTTTATTGACCGCATAGCTCACGTCTATTACATATATATGTTTGGTAAAATGTGAGCGAAAGTCGAGAATTATAATTCACCTTTGTTGGCGCCAGGTATCGTCGCGGGTCAAAGGGCTTGATGACACGGGTTATCTAACTTTAGAACCAGTTGGCTAAAAATATGTTGAGCGTGGGTATATGATTTTATAACATTCCATTTATAATGTTAAATTGTGTTTACTCCGTTTATGTTTTGAATTTACATTAGATATTTAACCAGTTAATACCTGCTCAAGATGTTGTTGCCCTTTTGACCCTAACATTTAGGTCAAATGGGTTAAAGACTGAATTATCTACCTGAGTATGCTAATACAACCCTATTGACCATTTTTTTTGTATTTTTTATGATAGCCTTTGGAGTTTGGACATATCCTTGTGTGTTTAGAAATTTGTGAACTCGCACTGGTAGTTACACGAAACTGTTACTTTACGAAGGTTGGCACTTTTACTCGCCTTTTCTTAAAGTCTAGACAATGAAGCCAGTCGTGTTTGCACAATGCTATTTGAACTTTCGAAAATCTGCAATTGAAACAGAAGAATAAATACAGCGACAAATTATCGTGTGTAGTTGTGTAGACATGTTATGTTTAAACTAAGCCATGTTTGCTTTATAAAGTTTTCTATTGTGAACAAGATATTTACCAGTAGAGGTAATTAAGTTGTCCGCTTTTTGGATAATCATTCCATTATTATTCGGTTCAATATATATATCACGACTCGTGGTTCACGAGGTCTCGTTTTTTGTAGCCGTTTCAAGCACCATGGAAAATGTTAGAAACAAATCTGTTTTCTCCCACAATAATCGGTTATAGGTAATATAACCTAACCTAACTAATGAAATCAGTTTCATAACACTGGTACAATTTTAAGAATCTGAGAATATGCCCATTAAGACAATTAATGACGAGGGTTGTGATAGCCTTTTTAGAAACGGAATATCTGTATCATGTCATGATTCAGATGACGATTTCTCTCGCGGTAAGGAGGCCAAGGTCGCTTCATCTGTCTGGTTCGCTGGCCGCTCCGTAAGTCCGTAAATATTTGCTGCTGCTGTCTCGCGCTTACTTCGTCTACATAGGTATTTTAATGCATTCAAAAGAGACCCTACTGTTCAATCATTATGTTCCCACTTCCTGCTTGTCTTTTCACTGAGAAAGATATCTCTCTGCAGTCCAATTCATTAGTATGTATGTACCCACACTAAGTACCGCATACTAACTTGTATCATAACATTCATAACACAACGTAAAAATGACAGTCTGCGTTTAAAACTTTACATATACATTTTAACAAAAGCTAATAAAGCATTTTTTTCTGATATGTTCCCCTAAAACGAACATCAACATGCCGCTAGTACCTAATGGTATTTACTCTAGTTTTCTTTTTCTTAAAATTCACGTTGAACCTTGCTTAAATATTATATTTACATTTACGTAGCTCGACTCATATTGACATTATGTTTACCAGCTTCCTTTTATCTTATTGATGTGTGTCCAATCCAATTCGGTATGCCTGTCTTTCATACAAGGGCCTTCAGTTGTGTCAACTAGTGACCGTTCTAAGGTCCTAAGGACGCCCTTAGCGCGTGACGAGGCCTCTGGAGTATAAATAGAAACAGGACGGTGTGCCCTTTTTACTATGCCATTTTATAGTTTATTGCGACATTGATGGTAAATACTTTATTTGTGGCTGGTAAGTACATCGATAGCTTTCGCTCTGACTTGTCTATTGACTGTTTTTATAACTCCTCTAAAACTTTCCTTTCAAAATTTCCATCGAAATTGAAATCCTTGGTACTCTGTTCGTTACTGACATATGGATAAGGTTTATCAACGACGGTATGAAAGCCACTGGGCATTTCGCGTATTAGTTGGCCCGATTTCGGCGTACCTATATGTAGGTTGATGAATCACCATTACTCTACATTTTTACCATTACAATGTTGTAGGACAGTTATCCATGCTAATTTGGAGCTATTTTCCAATAGTCAACTAAGCGACAAAACCATAAGTACTTACACTGGAGTTATATTCATCCATAATTAAACTAATTGTTTAATGTCTTTTATCATCAGTATCATCACCGTCAGACTATAGTTCATTTTATTAGAGTTAAAGAGAATATAAAACTAGGAAGCACGAGGTCTTTATTTACGACTTTTTATGTCTCAACTGTCAAAATATCTTAAACAGGCATTAAAAATTACTAACACTGTTATTTTCGTTACAAAAATTATAAGAGTGTTGTCAGTATTTAAAAATCCTAAAAAAGAAGACATTCGGAACTATAGGCTCCGTTATTTTAGCTGTCAACATTGTCTTCTTTCAGCTGTTAAATGTGAAAAAAAAAGATGTATTTAGACCACAAAATTAGTAACGCAGTAGTGGAAGAGTTTTCATGAAGAGGAGTACTAATAAGCAGTAAATTAGCAGGGTCTCAATTTTATCTCATTAAGGCTTAAGCCTATCAAAATAAAACATGTTCAATTTAAAGTACATATTTTTATTTACATATTATACTCAAGCACAAGCAAGAGAGCTCTCAACAGCAATATTATTTTTTTGTTTGAGTGTAGATAAATAAGCACGTACCTAACCAAATAAAATGGGCCTGTTGACGTTTTAGTGAGAATTCCTATTTAACATCAATTATTTGTCCTAAGAAGAAAGGTTACCGACGACTGCGTCTTTGTTTATCAAATTTCTAATCCTTAAAAACGGACTATAGTTAATATAAAATCTATTGCATCTACTCTCCTCGAAGAACCTAAATTCGTCAAAGATATAGCTTCAAATCGTTTAATGCCTTGACTGTCCTCTGCTCTGCCATTTTCCTAATTACAAACCTAGATTCATCCTCGCTCGCTAGCGAAGCGGAATAAACCAGCGGACAATAGTAATCAATGCCCTCCGTAGATAGTTATCGTCACGAAGCCGTCGATCTTTATCAACCTTAATTACATGATGATCTCAGACTTAGCCTCATGAAAGACTAGACCGGTGACAATAGTCAATTTGATTGCATTAAATGATTACATTACAAATCAAGATTTATTTGCATTATTTTCACTGCCTTTTGGATCGGCCTTAAATATTATGAAGTATATTAACACGTTCGACGCCGGTGACACACATATGTGACCGAAAAAAACTGTACTCCTATGCCAGTGAGACACATACGTGATCAAAGTAATCTTATTCTTATGCCACTAGCATTAATCAAGTTCTCACTCCTATGCCAGTGGCATCGAAATACGAACGTTTTTGACACAGTGCTGTGTCACCGGCATAGGAGTACAATCTTTTCGGTCACACATGCGTGTCACAAAATAAATGAAGTCGAGGTTTTTATTGCTTAGCCTTAAAGGAAACTTAATTTAGTTTACTCTCACTTTAATCGAGTACAGTGTTCTTAAACGTATTAAATTATGTGTATAGGTAATAAAATAATATCCAGTACCTGAGGATTTATGTAGTTCCCCAATAAAAATCACGTCTTCGTTCAATGCTGTCTCATCATAATACATATATTGAGAAACGTGAAATCGTTTCGAAACAATCAAACTTACCAAAATTATAAGGTAACCCCAAAGCTTTTTATCGTTTGTCAAACCACTCTATTTTTAGTCTTAACTACGAAATAATACTGGAATAACTAAATAATTAAGACCTTTGAAATTGGTGCTTCCTCCACCTCTAGTCTGCCTTTGATAATTATTTTTTGCAGACATTTCTTGGTATCGATGTGCGTGATCTCTTGAAGGCCTTTGACGTCACATTTAATTGTATAGTTTTGAGAATTGCTGAGAGCTATCGGTTATGATTCAGTTTTCCGCTGACTGTTGAAATCTGTTTATTTCAAGTATCCTAATGTGCCTAATTCTGACGTAAATGTCATACTAGGAATTAATATAATTATATAACCTTGCACTTTACTTTCTGAAGTAAAATTTAACAATATTACGTTTTCCCATGAATATAATGGGCACAGTACAGTAAAAGCTGATTTTGGAGTCGTGATTAAGATTTAGTATAGTCACACTAACTTTTCCCGTAGGACCAATCTGAAAAATGGGAAAATCTTCTGCATCTCATACCATAAACGCGCATACTCTATGAAAATAATTATTTTATTTTCGCGATTTAATCGTTGGTCGGTCCCAAGCAAGGAAAAGTTAGTGAGCATAACCATCCTCAGCACTTTTTGACATAAAATTGCACAACATTTTCTTCTGATCACTGGGTAAGTGTGCAATGACTCATATGACATAATGACAACCCTCATAGTCAAATGCAAAAGTCGGTAGGTTCGATATTTTAAATAATTTTATAAAAGCTGTCATTGGGAGACGTGCAGATAATTTTATGCACTTCGTCTTCTCAACCGCGCTTAAGTACTTACAAGTTCAAGAGAAGTAATAATTAATTCAGTGAAAAACGAATTATGATGTATTGTTCACTGAGACGGCCGGTGACTACAATAAGTTAGTCCTTTCGTCTCGAGTACAGGGAACGTACGCCGATTGAATGCACAATAACTGTATCTACCGAGGTTGACTCACCTCCACCCCGGTCTGCCCTGCTACGACCTTTAATGCCTCGTTTACATTCAGCAGAAGTGAGCGGGGAATTCGGCAGGGCACGAATGTAAACGGGATACTTCTGTCACTGTCAAAATTGGTAATAATTAACACAAATACGCAAGCGGTGTAAGAGTGGTAATTAATAAATTAACAAATGCTTAACAATGCTAACGTATTAACGTTAGAGACAAAAAAAATATGCGTAAAACTTGCATTAATTGCTGGCTGGTCTCTTAATATTTCCTTTTAACATGTCATAAGGGTCTAAGAGCTCTAACCCCTCCTTATCTCGGTATTCCTGCGTCTATTGTTCAGTCAATGATCCCTAATGAACGCCACCTAACAGTAGCCAGTTAATCCTATCAATTTGCCACATGAACTTCACAATTTAATAATATTTTGTCTTTGTTTCAGATGGTATTTCCGTAAAATAAAACGGATTGAAGCTGAAAAGAAGCTCCTTTTGCCAGAGAATGAGCACGGAGCTTTCCTTATTCGTGATTCAGAGAGCCGACACAATGACTTCTCTCTATCAGTTAAATACTTTGACCTCTTATGCGGTACTGCATAGATAATCCGGACCTCAATGCTAGTGATGTCAATGAACTTTAAAGAACCGTCCATTAAGAGTAAAGTCGAGCAATCAAGGCGGTTTATTCCTTATTTGGTTAATTTTCTTGGCCTTATTTCATTGCTACTTTGGTCTATCTCACCGAACAATATTATCAACAGTCGAAATAATAATCTGATATTGAAAACAGAGTTGCCAATCATTCCCGTTACTTATATGAACGAATACACAAAGCACGCATAGTTATTTTTGATGAAAGTAAATGAAAGTAATGTTATGGCTCGTAAGTCCTTATAAACCATTCATATCATACTTCATAGAATTGAAAAGTTATTAAGAACTTCGAAGGCTATACGAGATAGATATATGTAATGGAGGCTTATACGACCAATAATAGTTGATGCAATTATAACGGTGGACTTCTAGATCCATCAGCGAACTAATTAATGCTCGAGTAGGGCTACCCGATATCGCGATTTTTCTGACATGTAAAATTATCACTCATTTACTTTAGGTACGAACGTGTTTTAGGGTATAAATAGACTGCCTTAAAACGTTTCATTTCATTTCAGTTCACAAATTTTATTATAATACCTTCTTCAGGCATTTTAGAAGCACCTTAAAACGGAACAAATGACAACCCTACACCTACTAAGCAAGAACTGCTAACAAAAAGCGTCGCCTGCGCGGCTCCAGCCGGGTCTATTTAAAGAGTTACCTTAAATGTTCTAACCAAGCCTCTTACGAACGTGTTCATAGACTCTTATAGGATCTATTCCGATGCCAAACCGGTTATTTTTTTAAAGCTCCAGAACGAACTTCGTGGGAAGAAAGACAACATGGTTTAGCTACTGGTAGTCATTAGTTTTTGTAAAATAATAACAGCACAGGGTTCCCACTGGCTTTAACCCTTGATTTGACAGGATGATTAATTATTTTTTAATTCAGAATCTGTTACGACTTCAGCTCACTTTCGTTTATCCTTTCTTTGTCGCAAGGGTTAAAAAACTGTTTTTTTTTTCATATACGAGATTCTGTCTCAGAATATTTACTATATTTGGCGTGTATAAGGTTAAATATTGCAAAAGGCTCTAGCTCGTTAGCTATACCCCCTTACCTGGCACTGGTTTTCTACCGGATACCATCTACATAATTATATCCGCAACTAAAGCTGCAGGTTTAAAAACCCACCAAAGTGGCTGGTTGAAGAGTTCAAGACTTTGCCTATCAATATGTTTATCCATGCGGCTGGGAACTTAATGTTATATAAATCATGTTTTATTGTTTTTTAATTTAATATGATTAATATGAACTCTTATCAATCCAATCTCATTACATAAAAACAAGCTAATGATCGAATAAGAAAAAACCTGACACATACACAAGGCAGTGTCTCAAACCTAACCCGACAAAAGTCACTCATAGTGCGGTATTTATGCTAATACTTTTATGTTACGTTGTAATTGTAATTCGACGCAGAGTGCGCGCCGGTTCATGTGATGCAAAACGACATTGACGGACAGCCGCGCGCGACGTGCACGGGCATTGTATCTATGCCGTGCTAACTAAAAAGGACGCATCTCCCATAGAACAAGTATGAGAGATGCGTCTTTTTGAGTTAGTACGGCAGTCTACCGCGCTTTGCATGTCCACCGTGTGTGTATTTCAAAATTTACTCAATTTTCAACTTAGTTCTCTTTCAATATAAACATAAGTTTGAACTAGCTTCCAAATGAACATACGGTGCTACGCAAGACGCGGCTAGCTTTGCTTTTATATGTACGTCGGGTGCGTTATAGTGACGTCATGTGGGCCAAATTTAATTAGCTTTATTCGAGTTTGTCACATTTTAATCAAATTAGGATTTTTAAGCAGTCTTATAGTTCTGTGTATAGTGTCTGTATATGAATAAACGGCATTGCATGCGGGTTGCCAGTTACGGGTCGACAACTAAACTATTTCATAAAGGCGTACACTAAGGACTGATTTTTCAATCCCCAGCTAACAGTATTTGTCAAATAAATGTTAGCCCTGTCCTTTTTTGACTGATGATTTTAGAAAAGGATGGTGATGATTTTAACGAATGGATAGGTTTATTTGGCGATAAAAAAAATCAGCCCTTAAATAATGGTCCCTATAACTCTAAACAAGAAAATATTTTTTTGTAACTTTTGCAATAGGTATCGTATGGTTGTCTGTCTGCCCGTCCATCAAGAAACGAAGAAGAGATTTTCTCAGAAACGTGCAAACAATTTAAATGAATAGGTACCAAATATGAAATATCTGCGGTCCCTTAGAGCTGTGAAACCTCTCCCTCCCACAGAAGTTTTCCTACATGAACAAAAGATGACCGTTTATGTCGCATTTCGTCGGGGATAGTGCAATACTGCGTATCTAACACAGTCAATAAGATTCTTATTTCAAACATATTTCTATGGAATCTAATCTTTATCTGCATGTGTTAGTTACGCGGTATTGCACTATCCCCGACGATTTCTTTTATATTCGCAAAACGGAATCAAAATCTATAAGGTAGGTACTTCTCGTTGATCAAGAAGCATGAATTTGAAGTATAAATTCCGAAATTAAACCGTAAAACTGGTTATAACAAACTAAAAAAAAATATATGGTGACGCGGAACCTTCACGGCTTGACTTGCACCCGTTCGCTTTTTTATAAGCAACTCAAATTATGTTGTCCTTCCAGCTCATAATAGTATCTGTCGACTGAGACACCTTGCCAAACGAGTATGATACCTTGATAAGGTTTTATTGGTACATGCGCGAGCGTGACCTAATACACAGACGTATCTACAGGGTGTTTGATAGATCGTTTGGTAAACGGTTAGGGTGGGTAGCCAGGGCCACTTTCAACACGTTTTGCCCCAATTAACACACCCACTAATCCCACAATGTTTTTTTATTTACACGTACAGATACGCCTAATAAGCTAGGCACTCATCAATATACAGGCACACACTAACCAAACATACGAGACATTTTTTCAAGTTTATAATCTTTCTTTACAATAATGAATAATTTGTATTTATCAAACAAAATTATTAATTATTGTATTAATTTTCAATTATCGTTGCATGATTGTACTTCTGAACATTAAAAAGCAATGAAAACAGTGTATATCAAACATCGAAGAATAGCGGGCAATGTACAGTACTTCTGTTTCTATCTTGATTTACTATGTATACTATATGTCTTACTTGTATTAGTCCATGTTTACTACTATGATTAGATTATAACAACGCTATTAAAAGCAAAGCAGTGTTCATTTTATCAGATTTCTAATAATAACCTATCTAATGAAAAAAAAACTGATTAATCAATTAATAAGTAATTATAAACAATGATATGGCTCTAGGTCATCTTGAATCTAAATGTTTTCTCTATTCAATTTATAAGCAGAAGACGTCCTGTAACACCAAACAGCGCAGTTGGTTTGTAGGTAAACTACTAGTAATTGGCTAAGTAAAGTTTTCTGAAGGTATCTAATATTATATTTTTCCCTGATAGCCGTCGTCTTAATGTTCAAGAAAATGCGTCTCTTTTATTTTTGTTTCCTATAAATTATTAATAATCTTTTTCAAAGTGAATGAGGTGACGTTTGTGCAGTTTTATGGATGAATAGAGCCTAATGTATTCGTCCACAATAAGTACAATTAAATAGAAAAAAAATCTGTCAACTTCAATGTCACTGGTGTCATTCTATCATTTTTTTTCTATTTGATTGTACTTGTTGCAGACGAAAGCATTAAGCTCTGTTCAGCCATAAAACTGAACAAATGTCATCTCACCACTCATTTCAAAAAGATTAACAAATTATTGGACATAAAAATAAAAGAGCCGCATTTTCTTGAACCTTAAGACAACGGCTATCAGGGAAAAATATAATACTCATACCTTCAAAAAACTTTACATAGGCAATTGGAAATGTATGGAAATATTAAAAAACATTGATTTGTTTTCTAGTGATAGTAATGAACTCTTTTTTAGGATAACTAATTTTGACAAATGACAGCTCCATTCTTTAACATAACATAACCTTGTTTGCTCTCGTTGAAATTGAAAATTACTAAATTTCCTGCTGTTTTAATAGTTCTTTCAGCTGTTGCGTCCTAGACCTAGGAGTCCCGTAATGGCGAACAGGAAAAACTTTTTTTTTTTAAATTACCTAGTTATCCATAAAAATACAATACAAATACTTAAATTAACTTTTTAAACGGTTTTTTAGGAAGTTTATTCCTATCTCCGGAAAAATAATCAACGGTATTTAATGGCATCAGAGATAAGTTGCCTACACAAGTACCTACTAAGTATCTACTCCTGGAATACAATAGAACCCGCATAAATTTAACAATGGCTTTCTCAATAAACGAAAGTAAGCTCGTTTCCTCCACCTGAGTAAATTAAGATGTCACCGTACTCGTACTTGGAATTATGCAGCGATCTGTGTCGAATATTATAATCAACACTGCTGGGAAATTTGAAGACCACTACTTGCCCTTGCACATTAAAAAGTTCTCAACAATATGACAATAAGAAGTAGGTCATATTAGAATATAATATGGTTAACCTTAAACCATTGTATTATGACGTCACACAATTCACACATATGACAAGATTAATAATAGCACAAGCGTACAGTCAGCGTCAAATACTTTGTAGCTGTTCAAAGTAGCCATATATCGATATTACAGTCAAGTGCAAAAATAAGTATCGAAAGAATCCGCTCATAAATATGTTACGACGTTCTTATTACACAGAATTAGAGTGCACTGGGACATATTTTTGAACATTTTTGTGTACACCTTATTTTGTCTTTGACTGTACCATAGTACAAAACATACAGGTTGTAACAAAATTAGTGGCGATCCTGATCCTGAGCGCCCATGCAGTATCGTATTCTGACATTTCCGACTAAGAAAAAATAGGAAAAAATCTTTCGAACGGTGAAAATTATATTTGTTTTTCTCGACGCTCCGTAGAAAATAAGATATTATTTCGCGAAAGAAAAATCCTAATTTTTCCTAATCCCAACACAATAAGGAATATGCCATTAAATGAATTACCACATTTTTTTGTTACAGGGTATTGTTTGTATACGGTGTAACTTGCTATTTGGTTACTTTGCCGGTTACAAAGTATGTGACGCTGACTGTACAGTTTATATAAAGCACACGACATTTATATTGTACATTATCTTCCAATCAATCAATTACCTAAATAATGTAGACACCCGTAAGCGTGCCAAGCGTAACAAGTCAAGTTCAAGCTAACAGAACAGACAAGAGACACCATTACATAACCATACGTAATAAATATTACACGAACCATTTGCTATGACTTTTGACCTCCACGTCCTCGTTACTCAAAAACTATTTCACATAGATAGGTCAGAAGTATCACCGACCATTCTTTGATACAAGATTGATGATGGGCAGCAGCTTCATCATAGTGGACACATTACTGCGATCGCCAATCCGCTAGCCCAGCGTGGCGATTAGGAGCATTTAGCATTTACCTCCTAATGCGTCTATACGCATAGTTAAATAGGAGAGGCCTACGTACAGCAGTGGACTGGGTTTGGCTGATGAAGTAAGGCCAGATTTCGCTCACTCATCTTATAGCTGCATTTCAAATTCAAAATTCAAATTAGACATGAGCGCCGCGCCGGCGCGCCGCCGCCGCCGGTAAAAAACTTTGCGCCGCCGCCGCCGACGCCGCCACCGGCGTGGAATCTATTTGAAGGGAGAAATCCGGAGGCATGGAGTACAAGTGTGGTCGTCCTGTTCTTCAAAAACAGTGACAAAACCCTGATGAAGAACTATCGACCCATTTCTCTTCCAAGCCATGTCTATAAGCTGTTCCCAAGACTGTCACTAACCGTCTTGCGCGGAGACTCGACGAATTCCAACCCGGAGGTTGGATTTCGAAGCGGATACGGCACCATAGACCACATTCATTTTATTTATTTTATTTTTATTCCAATAAGTTCACAGCATAACAGTAAAAACCAAGTCACTGCCAAAAAAAAATGACATGTCAAATAATATATAAAAACCACTTAAATTTGGGCGACAACGTAACGACGTGGCTCCGTTGCGTCATCTGATCTGACGTAGAATTCGGCAGATTGCCCCGGAACTGCCGAAACACGACGCTCTTCGGCTAGAAGTCTGCACTTGCGATGGTATCCTGCAGCGGGCGCGCCACAGCTGCTGCAGCCTCAGCAAAAAGCCAGTCTTCCGGCGGACATACTCTACAACATCATCGGGTACGGCGGAGTAATGCAGGCGCGACACATAGAGCGCCTTACTCGGTGTTGCGACCCGTAAGCCAGAATTAACTGGCTCGGTGGAGCCACGTAGAGTTTTCCAAGGCGCCCTTCGCGCCTTGCTCTTGTGTGAATGCCTCCTTATCCACACCGGTGCGGTTGGACTTTTCCTTGATCGCAACCCGTTCTCAAATGCAATGGAGGACATCTTTAAGAGACTGACCTAGAAAGGACGTGGCATCAACATCAATGGCAAGTACGAGAGGTAGATTTGTATAGCTCGAGCAAACATTTGCAGATGGGAGGAAACAACTTCGAGGATGAGGTGAATAGAAGAATTTAGCAAGATTGGGCAGCATTTGGAAAGCTACGTCGAGTCTTTACATTGTCGATCCCAGTATCTGAAGACAAAAGTCTTCAAGCAGTGCGCCCTGCCCGTCATGACGTACGGAGCTGAAACGTGGACACTGATGGTACGGCTGGTCCACAATTTTAATGTCGCTCAGCGGGCTTCGGAAAGGGCTATGCTCGGCTTCGGCAGAGAACCTAAGTGATAGGCATAGCCCACTGTATTAGCAAGCTGAAGTGGGAGTGGGCTGGCCATATTTGCTGTAGAACCAACAACCGTTGGGGTAAACGAGTTCTTGAGTGTAGACTGCGTTTCGGCAAGCGTAGTATAGGACGACCTCAGGCAAGGTGGAGCGACGATTTGCGCAGGATGGCTGGCAGGAGCTGGATGCACCGAAGATCGAAGACGGTGGCGTGAAATTGGGGAGGCCTATGTCCAGCAGTGGATTGCGATAGGCTGATGATGATGTATTGTTAAGTGTCAATTATTTATCGATAGTTAAAGAGCATTTGATTCAATCCCTCTGTCATTTTGAGTTTTGCTATGCAAAATTTCGGTCCTGCTATGAACTCTATGAACAACTGTTTTCAAGGCCACGCCGCCGATTCGCCGCCGCCGCCGATCAATTTTGACCGGCGCGCCGCCGCCGGCTATTTGGCCATCGGCGCTCATGTCTAATTCAAATAGATATATAGCCGTATTTTCTTAAGTGTTTAGTTCAAAATATATTCGATATTACTGCATATCTTCCGGGTGTTAACGCGAATGTATTACATATGCAAGTTCAAACCAATAATGATTAAATTACATACAGGCGTAAGGTTACCTTTAACATTGTTGCGCGTCGCTTCATATTACTGACAAGATTGTGTAGTGATTTATTGTGGTTGTTCCTGTAAACTTATCTAATAAGTTATTAAGCAAATATTGTATGACTTAGAGTAAAGGCGAATAATTTAATTATAGATTCTATGTGGGTTTGAGAACCGAAGCCATGTGAACTTTGGTATGGTATTTGATGTACTGTCTTACGTCAAATTTTGTTTATTTTATGTTCTGGCAGATGATAAACCTAATAATATTTTTCTATTGTTATTTATCTAGAATCTAGATAAATATCAATAAAAACATAAAGTCTATTATTAACCCGCATTATGCAGTAGGTATGGCCGTGATGGAAAACGGGACAAGGTTACAATAGAAAATAATTTCCTAGAATATACTGTAAATAAAAATAAAATAAATGTCTTGGGACATCTTAGTCAAATTGACCTAGTCCCACGTTAAGCTCAATTAAGGCTTGTGGAGTGAGCACCAAGCGACGACATGTATAATATACAGGGTGTAAGTCTAATACGGGCGAAGCTCTTAACGGGTGTTAGTTTACGACATAGTAAGTACATTCAAATAACTTTTAATTAAAATAAGAGCAACAAAATTTTCCATACAAAATAATTCGGCGCGCAATGTAGAGCAACATACGTGAGTTAAACACTCGATGACAGCTAATTTCAAAAGCAGATGACATAACTGACATATCAACAATAACAAATGTTCGTACCTACATTGCACAGACAGGTATTTGGCCCTAAAAGTCGCTTAAAAATATTTTTTACAGTATATAAGTTTATATTATAATTTTATTAGATTTAAAGGTGGATTAGGGTATTTCAGTGAAAAAAACCGGCAAAGAGCATGTCGGGCCATGCTCAGTATAGGGTTCCATAGTTATTAAAAAACGGCTGGGCTGATTATGTTCAAAATAGTTTTATTTTAAAGTATTATATAAGCCCACTATTCATTATTTTTTTCATATTTTTTGGACCCACGGATTAAAAGTTACAGAGTTAGAGATCTCCGAAAAAGCCCATGTACAAAATTTTTTTAAAAATTTGGGGGTGTATTGGGGTGACTCTTTTTTGGTTTTTAATTATCTTGAGGGTCTATCCTACAAAATACTATTAAATTTTAAGCTCAGAAATGATCAGAAACATTTTAAAACCTTTATTATATGTGATGATGTTTGTATTTTTTTTTGCATTGGTAGAGCTTAAACATTAAAGGCAAATAAAACTAGTAAATAATTAGAATCAACGTAAGACTTAAGTTTTATAATAAAGCACATACCTGGTTGTACACAATCCATGATAGATACTAGCACATAATCCACTTTATCATCATAAAATGAGTATTTCAAGACGGTAAAGTTTTGAGCGAATCGAACAATCATAATAACGCGTTTGCAGAACAGTAACTTCCGACAGACTTCATGCAGGTAGTTACAGGATCAAGCGCACCATATTGATTCTGTTGTTTGGAGGGGTTATCTGATTTTTCAAAAATACTACTAAAAAAAGGTTCGTGCTAATGTAAAAAAAATGCATTTTAAGCGACTTTTAGGGCCAAATACCTGTCTGTGCATTGCTGCTCCGATAATCTTAAAAAAATTCTGTGCGGTCATAATGAAGAGTAATTTTGAAAAAACCTTGTAATCCATGATCACACTAATGAATCCCATGCCTGGTTTAATTGATCGCCCGTATTAGATTTACACACTGTATATACATAAATACATAGACAGCCCCGACCAAGGAACAAATATTTCTGATAAACAAATACACAAATAATGCCCTCATCGGGATTCGAATCCGTAACCTCCAGCTTCGTAAGCAGGGTCACTGCCAACTAGGCTACGGAGGCTGACAATGATGAGGCTGATGACTGTTTCTAAGAATCATCAACCATATCATACATATACTACTTAAACATAAATATGAATAAAGACTAAGTTCGAACTCGTGAAGTACACGATCAGGTCAGTAATTATTATAATATAACGACTTTCTGCCTGGAATTCATTTTGTCTAGCTTTATACCATTGACTGGTACTGATAATGACATGTTCGAAGAACCAACTAAACCAGTTATAGGTAAACATTGTTGCTGCGATGATTCATTCCAGCCTGCATCGCTTTTATAAACGTTTCATAATAGACGCATTCCAGAGATAGTTCAAGTATGTCGCTCGTATTAAAGATTGCACAAATAAATAGTATTCCTAGTAAACGTACGATGATGTAAGTTATGCAATCGGTGTAAGAATATTTATTAAATATTTGTGTAAATAAGGTAATTGATACGATCTTAATTAGGTATTCCTTTTTGCAACTCTATAGAAAAATATGTTACTTACCTAGCAAAGCTAGCACTATAAGGAAAACAAAGAATATCCTTATCTTGGATTATACAGGGATACTTAATAATAGCGTGAAAGATAACGTGTAATATATGTAAAAAAAAAGTAGGTTTTTCTAATTCGTTTAACCGGCAAGACGTCATGCTGTGATGTTGAGATGTCTTTTCTAATAACGGTTTTACTACACAGAAAACCCGTGCCGTGTGGTGACAGCAGTAAGAATTCATTTGTCACCACCCCAACTCTTCACGCGGGTCTCGTAAAGCTGGGGATACACATGCCAGTAAATCGGGAAAGTAGCTGGTATGAAAGTTACTGGCATGTACGAGTAACTGGCACACTGCGGATACATTTGCAAGTAACACTGGCATGCATACTGTGCCCTTGCATGCCAGTATTACCATCGCGTATACACAGGACAGTTCGTGAGAGTATTTCGTATCTACAACATAGATAACAATCGAAGTGAATTAAACAAAATTGTGTTATTATTAGCAATTGAATGTGTAGTAAATTAATAAGAGATAAAAAGAAAAAACGAAGACGGGTTTGGGTAAGAGATTAGATTAGTAAAAGGGAAGATTTTGGAGCAAGTAGTTGTCTGCTTAAAGAAATGCGTCAATAAGATCATGATGGTCACAGAAATCATCTGAGAATGCTGCCAGAGAAATTTGATGAATTGTTAGGAAGAATTTGGGCCTGCGGCCACAACGAGTCGGCTACTGGCATGCCCGTAGCTGTCGCGGCTGTTCACACGTGCCAGGTTAGCAGTCCCCCGCGTCCCCTCCCTCATATTGCATGCTAGTAAATGAAATTGCTTGCAATCTACTTGCTTGCCAGATACAGGCATGCCAGTTAGTGTATACACATGACAATAGGTGGCACGTGCAAGGACCTGGTATGCAAGTGTGCCAGTTAAAGGCATGTGTATTCCCGGCTTAAGAGTCGACTAAAGGATCGAAGTGTCACTGACCATTATTTGATAGAAGATTGATGATGGGCAGCAGCGTCTTTATAGCCGGGAATACACATGCCTTTAACTGGCGCACTTGCATACCAGCTCCTTGCACGTGCCACCTATTGTCATGTGTATACACTAACTGGCATGCCTGTATCTGGCAAGCAAGTAGATTGCAAGCAATTTGATTTACTAGCATGCAATATGAGGGAGGGGACGCGGGGGGCTGCTAACCTGGCACGTGTGAACAGTCGCGACAGCTACGGGCATGCCAGTAGCCGACTCGTTGTGGCCGCAGGCCCAAATTCTTCCTAACAATTCATCAAATTTCTCTGGGAGCATTCTCAAATGATTTCTGTGACCATCATGATCTTCTTGACGCATTTCTTTAAGCAGACAACTACTTGCTCCAAAATCTTCCCTTTTACTGATCTAATCTCTTACCCAAACCCGTCTTCGTTTTTTCTTTTTATCTCTTATTAATTTAGCTACACATTCAATTGCTAATAATAACACAATTTTGTTTAATTCATTTCGATTATCTATGTTGTAGGTACGAAATACTCTCACGAACTGTCCTGTGTATACGCGATGGTAATACTGGCATGCAAGGGCACAGTATGCATGCCAGTGTTACTTGCAAATGTATCCGCAGTGTGCCAGTTACTCGTACATGCCAGTAACTTTCATACCAGCTACTTTCCCGATTTACTGGCATGTGTATCCCCAGCTTATTAGTGGACACATTACTGCGATCGTTAATCCGCGTGCCCAGGCGATTATGGGCATTCACCTCCTAATGCGTCTATATGCTAAGGGAATGAGAGGCCTACGTCCATCAGTGGACTGGGATAGGCTAATGATGTGATGTGACACAGAAAACCTCTACGTTGTACTTATATATGCTTAGTGCTTACACTGCTTACGTTGTTCCAGTGCGAGACGGCGACACGGTGAAGCACTACCGCATCAGGCAACTCGACGAGGGCGGATTCTTCATCGCGCGGCGCACCACCTTCCGCACCCTTCAGGAGCTGGTCGAGCACTACAGCAAGGACGCCGACGGGCTCTGCGTGTCGCTCAACAAGCCTTGTGTGCAGGTTTGTGCTTATTTCAATAAAACTTAGCCATACAGAGACCCCAACTCTTCCCGTGGGTGTCGTAAGAATCGACTAAGGACTAGGAATTTAAGCGTCATCAGCGTGCCGATTATGTACACTTCCTTAGAGGCATTAGCGTCTATACGTAAAACTTATAGGAGCGAATATGTCAGTGAACTGAAATAGGTTGATGATGGTGATGTGTATACAGAGACAGCCTCTGTCCTTCAAAGCCTGAATTTGGATCGATTTCCGTATGTGTACTTTGTTTTAATCAAGTTCAATTTATTTCAATCGTTTATTAGACGTATAAAAGCTTTCATTGACGTAACATGAAATGGTATATCAATCGCCTTTATACGGGCTCTCATATTGTACAGGATCGTATAGTGCAACATACTCATCGTATAATAATTTAGCTTGTAATTCAAGCGTGTAGATAGATTCATTATATTTAAGTATCATAGCCTGAGTTGGCAAATTCGATTAATATAATTTGGTATCATTGTAATTTGCATAGATTACATATACCTACATTTCGTATTTTTCTTAGGATGGGGAGTGGGGAGAATAATAGTGCATCAAAATAAAAAGGTCAGTTGCAGCATAAAAACATACGCTCGATCGAATTACAACCGCAAGTCTATATACGCTCGCAACTCTACAAACTGAATAATATTAAAATTTGACTGTATTAAGTAACGTATGCGGAATGAAATCTGCACAAAGTTTAATATTATATTAAATAAATGATATCATTATTATTTTCTTGAACATGTACGTTTTTTAATATCGATGTTAACAAGTATTCTTGCAAGATAAAAACTACTTGAATCCAAAGTGTATAACTTTAGTTTTATGATACTTTATCCATTGATGTCGAAAAAACAAATGTTAGCATTTTTCTTGCCTCTAATTTTATCTTCTGTAGGATAACTTTTTAAATAAAAATCCTTTGCTCATTATATTTCATATTCTTGTTAATTGGTCTATTGATACTTACTTATTATGCTAAAAATATTTAATTGAAATTAGCTATAAGTCGTTCACCGTGACATCCGTTACTGAAAAAGCAGTGTTTTTTACACTTTTTGATCAAATGGCGAAGTCATATTTTCAAAGTTGTTTATTTTGATTTTCCGTGTTGATAGGCTTGCTCTTTGTTTATGTTTCGTAATGCCCATGGTTTGAGGATGTTTTTCATCAATTTTGTTGTCATATTTAGAAGTATTTCTGAGCTCCCTGTTCGATTTTGTGATTCGGATTAACGTAATTTCCTTTTCCCCTCACTAGCTCGTAAAGCGCTCGTTTATCCTTTAATACGAGCGGGTAAAAACGCTTTTTACACACTAGTGAATAAAGTAATTTGACATTTCTCTAATTCCTATAGCCCCCTACTGCCTAGTATAAGTGGATCTGTATGACCGTAGTAAACATGCGCAATCGGAGCTCACATGTTAAATTGGTCGTTTATCATGTGACTTTGTAAGCCATTGGCAATATTTAAATTCCATAAGTAACTCTATTCTACGATACGTTTCGACATTGAGTTTTCAATAGTTTCTTTAAGTTAATTTACATTTGGATGAGATTTGTAATCATATTTCCTCGCGATAGTGAGGGGAAAAAAATTGTATTACACTTGGCGGCAAAGTTTGTTCAACTCTCGTGCCTTGAGACCTTCGCAATGCTCAAGATTCCAGTTTTTGAACCACTCGCTACGCTCGTGGCTCAATTTTGGAATCTTTCGCTAGCTCAGGTATCAATATTGGCACGACAGTTAAACAACAACTTTGCCCCCTTGTATAATAAATAACTATTATTCGAGCTCTTTCTGAAAAGTGGCTGTAGCCAAATTGTTACATTACACTAGGGTTTCTAATATCATTTATTGGAAACGAAAAGAATTCGAGATTTTTATAAAACAGTGTTTCAAATCTTGCCTTCTTCAAAAAAATCAGAATCATCGTCGATTTTGGCCTTAGCAAATGTGTCTTGTGGAAAATACATGCAGTTGTGCGACATTGTTCTACTCAATTGGCCATAATTTCTAAAGAAAGATGCCAAACCCGACAAAACTATCCAATTTAATTAACAATTGTATACAAATTAATTTAGCATTGAGACACAAGTTAAATTTAATTTTTTTATTTTGTTTTTACTTGTTCAAAATTTGTGCAAATTTCACTCCGCATACGTTAGATACTGATATTGGTGATTCGCAAATCGCTTGGCAATTGAATTTGTAGCATTCATAATAATGCAAAGTTAATCAGGTAGTTGTAAAAATGCCGTTATCGTATCTATACAATAAAACGTAGTTATATTTACTAAATTCAACCTGTTTAGTGAACAAGAGTGACCTTCCTACTTGTTTTCTCGGGCATTACATTTTTTCTTAAAAACTTGTCGATTGTATTCCTTGCAATAGGTTTTGCTGTTTTTGCTTGAAAGCGGTTTGATGCAGATATCTGAGCAACGTCGAGGTCGTGACTTCCCGTCATTCTAATCGAAAGTCTGGATCCACGTTTTTGCAACTTACTTACTTGTTCGAAGTTCCTTGAGTTTTACGTTTGAACACTTTTTGTTGTTGTTGTTATATTTTATCATGCATTTTATTTAATATCTATCGTAGTTACTGTTATAGCCCACCTAACGAAGACCAAAAGTTGCCTATCGGGGGAAATAACTCGTGTATAAGCGAATTTTGGCATAGTTGTAGGGAATAGTGTTTTAAACCACGTACTAAAAGTACTGGTGATTAGGGGTGGAGCTAACGGGGGGAGGGGGGTGTAAAGGTCCTTATTTTTAATTTTTCGTAAATAACTCGTAAACCGTGGCTTATAGCAAAAAACGGTCTAGTACATAAGTAATCTACATAAAATTCTCAAAAAAAAAAGGATATGCATGTATCCTCTGGGATCAATATGTCATGAGATAAGAAAGCACGAAGATGGACACAATAGAAATAAACACATTTGTTTAAGTAGGTATGGCACATACAGAATGCTCGCGA
The DNA here is from genome assembly GCA_025490895.1 of Thaumatotibia leucotreta. Lineage (NCBI taxonomy): Eukaryota > Metazoa > Arthropoda > Insecta > Lepidoptera > Tortricidae > Thaumatotibia > Thaumatotibia leucotreta. The sequence continues at coordinate 32,713 of JALPQI010013153.1, forward strand.
TCATTCCAAAAGATTTGAATGCTCAATTCCTGACCACATTTAGAGTATTTAATGCTATATAAAATCTCCTGGATTCGGCTTGGTTTCAGAGATAATCAACCTTTTTTTCGAAATAAGTTTTTCGACGTAACTCATCATAAAACTTCTTTTTGATTACCATGCTACCGCAATGTGTTTTAATATTACCACACCTTTTGCCTGGCAATCAAAAAATGGGAATAAACTTGACGAAATAACCAGTCCCTAAAAAAAATTTTAAATAAATAATTTTAACAAATTGTTGTTATGATAAAAAGTACTGGAAATGTTAAAAAGTATGCAAAAAGACTAAAAAAAAAGAAAAAAAAAATTTTTTTTTGTGGTATTTGACATGAGGTCTCATAATAATTTTTGTTTGTTTTGATGTCTAGAATGCATAGTAAAAATCTTTTGACGATGATTATGAGAATATTTTAGGTTTAAGGTGCGTTTAAACCAAAAGAACTTCGCTGTTCTAGCGCCCGTTCTACGAAATCAACCAATCACGTTTTGTTTACCGATCGAATTTCGTAGAGTGGGAGGTTAGAACAGCGAATGCTCTTTTAGTTTAACCGCACCTTTAGAAGATAATTAGGAATTTTATTTTTAGAAATAAGCACACAGGGCGCGCCCGGGCGCAAGCATTCCAAAAGATTTTAAGTATGCATTCCAGATATCAAAATAAACAAAAAATATTATGAGACCTCATGTCAAATACCACCAAAAAAAACTTTTTTTTTCTCTTTTATTTTAGACTTTTTGAATACTTTTTGACATTTCCAGTACTTTTTATCATAACAACAATTTGTAAAAAATATTTTTTTTGTGGACTGGTTATTTCGTCAAGTTTATTCCCATTTTTTGATTGCCAGGCAAAAGGTGTGGTAATATTAAAACACATTGCGGTAGCATTGTAATCAAAAATAAGTTTTATGATGAATTACGTCGAAGAACTTATTTCGAAAAAAAGGTTGATTATCTCTGAAACCAAGCCGAATCCAGGAAATTTTATATAACATTAAATACTCGAAATATGGTCAGGAATTGAGCATTCAAATCTTTTGGAATGCTCGCGAGCATTCTGTATGTGCCATACCTACTTAAACAAATGTGTTTATTTCTATTGTGTCCATCTTCGTGCTTTCTTATCTCATGACATATTGATCCCAGAGGATACATGCATATACTTTTTTTGTAGAGAATTTTATGTAGATTACTTATGTACTAGACCGTTTTTTGCTATAAGCCACGGTTCACGAGTTATTTACGAAAAATTAAAAATAAGGACCTTTACACCCCCCTCCCCCCGTTAGCTCCACCCCTAACCACCAGTACTTTTAGTATGTGGTTTAAAACACCATTCCCTACAACTATGCCAAAATTCGCTTATACACGAGTTTTTTCCTCTGAGTTTTCTTCGTTTGGTGTACTATTAAAAATGTTGGCCTCCATCAAAAGCTGTCTAGTTTTTTTTATTTTACTAAATATCATAATTACAATCGTAATTGAATTGACACATAAGGTCTCGTCTTTCATCAAAACACAATTCTTCATCACTTATTTTTTTTATGTTTACGAAACCGCATGTATTATGAATTTCAATTTGAGGACGACCATATAATTTATGTTATGGACACTTTTGTACCTCCTAAGAAATATTGCCTGGCCATCTATCAAACCTGGGAATCTTAAAATTGAAAGTGCATGTGTGATCTGGGGTAAACGAACGGCTAAGTAAGTTCCAAGAAGAGGTAAAATTAGACTTCTTATTGAGACATAAATGCAAAGAATAAAAAAACGGTTTAGACGCCGATGCGTCGCACCACTTCATAGTCTGTGGAACTTGAAGCTTTAGTGTGAACATAAGCTTTTGTCCGACCTTGCATTATTCCCGGCCCGAGTTACACATCGCATTCCTAGAATGTCAGCACGTCATAAAGCTCTAGTTGCTAACATATTCGCTATTAGCCAATGTCTTGAGCTCCTTGAACTTTTTCCCTGCTAGCTACATGTTCTTTTGCTTAACATTATGTATAACACGTGCGAATTCCTATACAATGCAACATTACTGCGTCATATCGATTAAACTAATCTTTATGAATTCCTTCCTAATTATCCTGTGTTGTGCAATCAAATATCCGTCTCCGACAGATTTATACTTAGGTATATATTTCGTCTTGGCCACTAATGAGAATCTGATTAATTAGCTATTGTTTTCAGAAGGGTTTCCTCCACTTTTGGCAACCGTGTCGATTACATTCAAGTTTTTGTGGCACGGTTTATCGGACTTTAATCGTTTTCTGATAGTTTTTCGATTAGTAATTTTCTTAATCTACAGCTACCAAAACCAAACATATGCGGAGGTATAACCTTCAATGGAATGTATTCAATGACTCCTTTAATACAGTTATCAATCAATAGTCATTAGTTCCTCATATTCCGTTTGGTATGTACCGGGTTGCGGCGAAATATTGCTGTTAATTTCTAGTTTAGGTATTTGGTAATTATTTAAATTATATAGCTTATCTCACACAAATACGGAGTTATTACGTGATGTCTCAGTGGAAGCCGGTGATAGTTGACCTATTGTTCTAATTTGTTTATCTTTTACATCACTTGTAGCTTCTTATAGGAATATGGCATTGCGCCTACGAGTATTGCCGATTCTATTACATAAATTAGCAACATCCACAGCGCAGAACCAAAAATGTTTCATATTTACTTTGCCACTTGAGAATCGTCAATTGGTAAATGTTTCTAACCGTACCTACATGGTAGCTAGAAACTTGGACGTGAGCACTATGTAATACCCAATATACCTATGTAAAAACTTAAATATCAAGCGTTCATGGAGAAAAGGAAAACAGTACGATTAAAACAGTACAGTACGGTTTTTGTTTAAGTTAATAAGTATGATCCGATTACAGTATTTCGCGAAATCGCCGAAAAATCGCAAGTGTGAAAAAGTCTGCATTATCGCTCTAGTTTCTAGTGGCCGTGGCAAGGCCGAGATGGCCCCGCTTTCGTCACGCACGCTGCGTCTACGCAACCGAACGCTCGCCTTGTGGCCACCCGTGCTATTGTAAAAACTATTGTTTCTACAATTCTTTCTTTGTATCCTATATAAAAATAATACAGAGCATTAGGAAAACTTGAACATATTTATTTGTTTGTTGAAATATGTTATCGATGAAAATTAGGGATACATATGTTAACTGTGATTTTTTTTGTTCATTGATTTGACTTTAATCCATTAGGCTTTTATTACAAATATCATATTGGAGTCGTATGATTTTTATAGTATAGTTATAATAATATGGTCCTGGCAATCATGATTATACCTACATATTATAATTACAACAATTAAAATATTTAATCTACTTTCCGTTAGTACATTTTTCAAGTGAAACTCTGAATTGCGATTAATTATTATTAACCAGGTTGTTTTTGCTAAAAACACTCATAATGAAATTAATTGTTTTATGTATCCTTGGCGTAATCTCTGCACGTCTATATGTTTTTTTTTTTTCATATATTTACATCACGGACAACAGACCCGTTCTGTTCAAGAAAAGGACAAGAAATTGTTTCATTAGTGAAAATTTCAAACACTGTTTTCATTGACATAATTTATTTGAATAACAAGTAATAACATTAGAGCTTTCATTATAACCTGGAGCTAAAGGAGATTCAGATAATGTATCCCCCTGAGGCCCTGTGACATTTGGTAAGCTTTTGCATTTGAAACTCCTCTCAAATTATATTTCGTAATATGTACTACAGTCAAGGAAATTTATTTACATATGTACCATTTTATATTTTTTCGTACGTTCGAACCTCTAGCAACTTTCATTTATTGATTGCCACTGTGACAAAGTCCGAAATGGAACGTCAATAAATTTCATTTACAATAATAATTAAAGAAAAAAGTATAATAGAAAATAAAGTTCAATCCAACTTAATCAATGTAAAATTAACACAAATAATAATGTAAATAAGGAAAAACTACAAAACTGTATATTTGAGCTGCCTTCGACCAAAAGGTCGGTTGTCAATTAGGACGATTTCGCATCTTTATAGCAATAGCACTTTAATTGCAATCCACACGATACATTCGTGTTGGTTGTACAATCTGCTATTAAATGTTCGATAATATGTCTTTGACCTCAGCCCTCAACCAATCCATTGTCATTGCCATTTAGCCCGCCTTTCGATTGAGTCCAAGGTTTCATTTTATATTTGAAGCATCCAGCATTTTTTTTTACTATAGCACCCTACTTGGACAGTTGAAATTAAAATAAATATACAAACTATTAAACGTTTTCAACGCTAACCGTAATGAGTAAATTTGCTTACCTATAACTATATCCTATCCTTGGGTATACAAATTATACCGAATGATATAAGCAAACTGACCTCGTAGCATATTTCAATAAAGTTATTTTTTTGTTATTGAAAACAATGAATAATCAATATAATCATTAAGGGCGAAGTGGGTACAAACAGTACCTACTTAAGCGGAATAACCGTCCCATTCATTTTGGAAGAGAATAAAATAAATAATTTGGTTAGGCAAGAGTAGTCTGACAGTAATCTGATTATAACTACCAATTACATTTTTATGAGTAATTTGTGATCTAGATTACACATACAAATGTAATCGGAAGAAGTAATCAGAGTGCTTTTTGCCTTACTCTGTGGTACGGTAACTGGCGTGAGTCATACTTTGACAGACGTGTAGGCTCGCTAAAGCATATTTGCGTCTGTGATGAAGTATTATTAAAACATGTCTGGTCTGCGCGTCTACCACAGTTAGGTTGTTGAATAATTACTAGCGAATATGTTGTGGGCACAAACCAGATCGATCCGAAAATTCCGTATTGTTGTTACAATTAACAAATGGTCAGTTCGCCGTATTGTCGATGCCATGTGACGTTTAACCAATTAGTTAACCAACGCGTAATCGATTTGACCACCGCAAATGTAAAAGACTATTTTTAAACGTAAAAACCTATTTTCTTAATTCATTCCGGATAGATAAAGCCTTTTGGATTTCTATTTTTGTCATGATAATCGTATTTGGTAGGAATGCCGTGAGGTTTGGCACGTAATGAAAAAAAATCTAACGATACTATCTGTTTATGCTTTACTTACTAAAGTACCTCCAAGTGAACAAGTGTCACCAGCCACCTATACCGATACACTATTTGGGGAATTCTAACTAAAAATAAAAATAATTTGATGTATCGACTTTTGACATATCACTAGTAAAAATACCTAAATGTATGTATTTAAAAATAAAACGCCCTGTCGCTATCGTGTGACGTACAATACCGTAATGAAGACTATTGTTCATTTAATATAATTATTTTCTCTACAATAGCATATAATTTTGTCTAACAAGAACTTTGTTTATTTTCATATTAAAAGCAGTGAGTTCTGATCTGAGTCCGAGTGATAGTAGTATATGAATATTATTGGATTAGAACTTGATAGCAGAAGATTGAATTTTGATGGGAAAGTTATACGTAAACTACAATTACTACAATTATTTTTTCACTTTTTTTACTTCTTGCCCATGGCTGCTTTCTACCACCGCACAGTTTACCTGGAGGGGGCCATTCCCTCCCTGGACTTTGTGTCACAGACCAGTCTTATTATAAAAAAAAACCTTGCGAGTATAAGAATTATATTCAAAGAGGTTCCACAGTTTCAATTATAAAGGCATTTAGTTCTAAGGCACCGAGACTGGCCACGTCGTAGCAATTATTGAGAATTTCCAGCTAACCAGGTCCTAATTAACGAAGTTTGAGTTAGTTACCTACCTGTATCAGAGACGTTTTTGTAGGTATGACATGACATACCTACATACAAGATTAATTTGACATTTAATGCTAATTCATGAATACAAGCTGTAAATCTAACACGGGAGAATATACATAATAAATACATTTAGATAAGAATTAAACTTATTCTCGACTGCTTTACAACTAACCCTAATTCAGATAAATTTATCTGAAGTCATAACGTTACGTCTATCATCATAAGAAACAATAACTTATCGATAAAAATCTTATCTAGTCGAAGTCCTTAGGAAAATGTTGTTCGTGCCACTGTGACTTCTATGTCTGCGGATGACATAACTAACAACAATGTTTCCAGCTATCAGTTACAGTTCTGCTACGAGAATCATAAAATAAATACTGTGTTGTCATAATTATGTGCTACTAAAAACCTTTAAATTAATTACTGTTATTACACTAATGAATCCTATGCCTGCACACTTTAGGACGAAATGACAGATAAGAAGACATTCGCAGTTTTTTGCGAAAACCCCCCTTTAAATACTATTCGATATGAAATTGATCAAGGAACAAAAATGTGGTAAAAAATCGAAATAACGTGTATTTTAGGCGGAAAACATTAATACATTAAAAAGGTCATTGGGCATTTTTGACCCACTTTATGATTTTTCGCGTACAGAGACCAAACTACCTTTAAAATACAGAATTAAATCTCACTTTTCTAAATATGTAATTATTCCGTATGTATCAACCGGGAAAAAAAAGTTATTCGACTTTTTGTATCCGAACTGGTGTTTTTATTGTTTTTACTTTCAGCATTGTATAATTGCGTAAATGATTGGGACCTACTGGTCGTAGTGTGTAGCAGATGTTGGTCTTTTGATCTGGAAGATTCTGGGTTCAAACCCCAGCTCGAACCAATGAGTCTTTCGGAACTTATGTACGAAATATCATTTGACATTCAGAACTAGCTTTTCGGTGAAGGAAAACATCGTGAGAAACCCGGTCTCTAAACTCAATAAGGCTTAGTTTCTCCCTGTGGGTTGGAAGGCCAAATGGCGGTCATTTCCACAAAAAATAGTGCTATATTAAATCTTAAGATTAGGTTGCCAAGCGGACCCCAGGCTCGTTAGAATTGTGGCTGGTGCCGAAATAACGCCAATAGGGTTATGATTGTCAGCATTGTGCAAAAGTGTAGTTCATGTACAATAAAACACGATAATAAGTAGTATTACGTTTATACAATCGTTTTTATTTTTTTCCTCAATTCTCCCATCCCATGCCATGCAAGAATGCTACTCATACCACTCAGTAGCACTTACATTTACCTACATTCCTAGCCCTATTTCGTTTGTGTACGCAGTGGGTCATATGCCCGATCAAAATGCCCAATGACCTTTTCCGCGAAATCTAAAAATAGATATCATATTTTCTTAGGACTTATCTCTCTTTCTGGTTTAATTTATCGCCCGTGTTACTACATACGGTATAGATGGTATAATATCTTGTAAATCGTCATAAAACAAGCAAAACTTATTTATGAACGACTTATTCGCATTGGTTCCTAGTAGTGCCGGTTGAACGACATTTTTACACCAAACATGAGATAAATATTTTCCAAGAGGTAAAAAATATTAATATTAGCGCCCGTGTAAAAAGTATTGATATTTTTTACACGTGCTCTGTAATTTACGTCGTGAAGAGAAAATGCAGTGCTCTCCGATTCTATATTTCGCTTTCAAATGATCTCGCTAGCTGTATTTTAATTATACAAAACGAAAAATTATGTTAATCCTTACACCGTATTTACACACTGTATACAGTCATAGTCTGTGACAAATTTCAGAGTTTGGATCCTTTCGCTAAACTATGTCCAATTAATCACTACCTACATATCAATCATATCATGATACCTATCAATAAAATACCAATTACTAAAGGAGCGTGTGTAATAACTTCAGTATTGACAAAATTGATATGATCCTCTACACGGGATCATACGTAATATTTAGCTGTGTAATAACTTCAGTATTGACAAAATTCTATGGAGACCTCTACACGGGATCATACGTAATATTTAGCTGTGTAATAACTTCAGTATTGACAAAATTCTATGGAGACACGACACGGGATCATACGTAATATTTAGCGACATTTTGATCTCGAAATTCCTCTTATGTTTTTTGTATGTGATAATTTCGGTCATTCATCATTCGTTTGACACGCCTCCTCTTAAAATTCTAGATCTACCTATACAAACCTATACAGTGTGTGGCCTACAACCGGGGTGAAATTTTTAACGGTGCATTAATAAGCTGATCAACAATCATTTCCACATATTGTAATTTAAAACAAAAACTTTTTTTTGTAATTTTTTGTTTATGTATTTTTCATTATTATGGGTTCATTTACTTGAATTAAAAGTTATCAATAACTTATCATTGAAAAATTAACAAATATTTTTTTAAAACCGTAACAAATTAGTGTAAAAATAAAAACAAAATTATTGTTATGACTTCGTACCTGGTATACTATCAAGATGTCTTGCGACTGACAAGCTACGACATCGGGATGCCAAGATCCAGTACTAAAGGTCCATAGCTTTGAATGACAATATCTCCGAACTTAACCACTTTGAAACACCGGGACCTTTACAGGATTATTGCCGATAGTCTAAGGAGTCACTCATTTCATTTTTCTCCCGTGTTAAAGGCCACACACTGTATGCACGTCTAAACTTAAGATTACTATTAAGTAACAACAGCCATTTCAGATCTTGGGGCATTATTACGTTTTAGCAATGCTTAGCCAACTCTGCGGTTCAAGTCAGTTGCAGCGCAATAGATGCACTATAGCATCCTTACCATGGATCGGCCGCACTAGTAGGGTACCTAATCGCAATCAACATAATCTTACTTTCTTTGTATCTCACTTGCACCACTAAAGAGCAGGATGAAATATTTCATTTAATCAC
>JALPQI010013154.1:0-32540 GCA_025490895.1 Thaumatotibia leucotreta
ATCTTACACAAATCGACTTAGTCCCACGGTAAGCTCAATTAAGGCTTGTGATGTGGGTACCGCGACGATATTATATAATATAGATAGATACACTTAAATACATACTATTCGCGGATAAAATCTATTGTTCATATTTTATTGATCCGGTCTGATGTGACTGCTCAGTTTTGCTGATTAATATGGCTGTTTTGCTTCTGAGCGAAATGGCCCTACGGGGGGGGGCTTAGCACAACAGTTAAGCTTACAGTATATCGCTGGCGAGATAGATAGCTGTCACAGTCTACCTGTATCAATGAAACAGTGATAGGTATCTATCCCGCCCTGAGATACTACAGCTTTACTCTTGTGCTAAGGTCGCTGTTGTTTTATTATGCGGGAAATAAAAGCAGAGATAGGATGAAGATGTGACGTCGACTACGGCGGTACTATTTTGTTAATCTTCGCGTCCACGACTGTAGTGTTGTGCTTGAGTAATTAAATGTTGTATTTTTATTATTTGCATGCTGCCTGTGCGCACAACGCTTCATTATTGCCTGAAATTCGCAGTATTCTGGAGAAAAAACTTAGGTAAGCGTGCCGTATTTGTATTGTTTTATTTCCTGTCTACTCTTTATAGAATTACGTTCCTTCTTTTTACTCGAAGCTTTTTACCCGATAAAATGTAATTGTGTAACTTTTAGCACATTCCGGTTTTCTACACACATAAACACCTTTAATTGCCCGTTTATGGAACAAAAAGGTTAAATTTACGCCTGCATAAACTTGCGTAAGGCATAATTGAATATACTATAGAATTAATTCGATATACCTACAGCATTATATGTTCGTGGTTGAACCAGTCATCCAGTGAAGATTACATATTTTTATTGTATACAATTGTTTATCAAAGTCAGCTTTATTGTGAGGTCTTACTAGAATTTCCAAAGGCAGTAAAAATATTACCACGAATAAAGCAATTGCACTGGATGGGGCTTTAAAACACAATCTACTGATCCATATTATTTTATAGTGTGCATCGATCATCACATAGACACCCCCTAATTCACGTCTCCTAACTTAGCTGGTAAGTATTGCTTGTCCCGTTCGGTCTTATCAATATGGCTAAGACCGAAAGGAACAAATGATAAACGTACCGTCACTTAGCTTGAAGTTAGGAGGCATTTACGGATAAGGGTGTCGAAATATGTATAAATGAAATCACGTCCGTATCTACCTTAAGCGCACGACGACAAAAAAATATCTCATAGTTTGTTTATCATGACATTAAAACGCTAATTACCTTGTGTGGTACAGACAAGAGGCGTTGCTGTCAGACGAGCAAGCGCAGGAGATCGTGGCGATGCTATCGCCGCCGCAGGACAACGGCGTGTCGCTCAACGATAGCTACCAGTCCGTGCTCTCGTACGAGAGGTGAGTCCCTAGTGTAACATTGTGTGGCACAGACAAGAGACGCTGTCAGACGAGCAAGCGCAGGAGATCGTGGCGATGCTATCGCCGCCGCAGGACAACGGCGTGTCGCTCAACGATAGCTACCAGTCCGTGCTCTCGTACGAGAGGTGAGTCCCTAGTGTAACATTGTGTGGCACAGACAAGAGACGCTGTCAGACGAGCAAGCGCAGGAGATCGTGGCGATGCTATCGCCGCCGCAGGACAACGGCGTGTCGCTCAACGATAGCTACCAGTCCGTGCTCTCGTACGAGAGGTGAGTCCCTAGTGTAACATTGTGTGGCACAGACAAGAGACGCTGTCAGACGAGCAAGCGCAGGAGATCGTGGCGATGCTATCGCCGCCGCAGGACAACGGCGTGTCGCTCAACGATAGCTACCAGTCCGTGCTCTCGTACGAGAGGTGAGTCCCTAGTGTAACATTGTGTGGCACAGACAAGAGACGCTGTCAGACGAGCAAGCGCAGGAGATCGTGGCGATGCTATCGCCGCCGCAGGACAACGGCGTGTCGCTCAACGATAGCTACCAGTCCGTGCTCTCGTACGAGAGGTGAGTCCCTAGTGTAACATTGTGTGTCACAAGAGACGCTGTCAGACGAGCAAGCGCAGGAGATCGTGGCGATGCTATCGCCGCCGCAGGACAACGGCGTGTCGCTCAACGATAGCTACCAGTCCGTGCTCTCGTACGAGAGGTGAGTCCCTAGTGTAACATTGTGTGTCACAAGAGACGCTGTCAGACGAGCAAGCGCAGGAGATCGTGGCGATGCTATCGCCGCCGCAGGACAACGGCGTGTCGCTCAACGATAGCTACCAGTCCGTGCTCTCGTACGAGAGGTGAGTCCCTAGTGTAACATTGTGTGTCACAAGAGACGCTGTCAGACGAGCAAGCGCAGGAGATCGTGGCGATGCTATCGCCGCCGCAGGACAACGGCGTGTCGCTCAACGATAGCTACCAGTCCGTGCTCTCGTACGAGAGGTGAGTCCCTAGTGTAACATTGTGTGTCACAAGAGACGCTGTCAGACGAGCAAGCGCAGGAGATCGTGGCGATGCTATCGCCGCCGCAGGACAACGGCGTGTCGCTCAACGATAGCTACCAGTCCGTGCTCTCGTACGAGAGGTGAGTCCCTAGTGTAACATTGTGTGTCACAAGAGACGCTGTCAGACGAGCAAGCGCAGGAGATCGTGGCGATGCTATCGCCGCCGCAGGACAACGGCGTGTCGCTCAACGATAGCTACCAGTCCGTGCTCTCGTACGAGAGGTGAGTCCCTAGTGTAACATTGTGTGTCACAAGAGACGCTGTCAGACGAGCAAGCGCAGGAGATCGTGGCGATGCTATCGCCGCCGCAGGACAACGGCGTGTCGCTCAACGATAGCTACCAGTCCGTGCTCTCGTACGTGAGGTGAGCGATGGTTGCTTAGACAAGTTGCCAATCGCTAACGCTCAGTCGTCAATCGTAAACGAAATAAATAAATATCTTACACAAATCGACCTAGTCCCACGGTAAGCTCAATTAAGGCTTGTGATGTGGGTACCAGGTGACGATATATATAATGGATAGATACATATAGATACTTAAATACATAGACAACCATGACCAAGGAACAAATATTTGTGATAAATAAATACACAAATAATGCCCTCGCCGGGATTCGAACCCGGAACCTCCAGCTTCGTAGGCAGGGTCACTACCAACTAGGCTACAGAGGCTGACGCTCAATCGTCAATCGTAAACGAAAGGCAGCTTACTGTCTTTGTCGCACTAATATGAAAGAGTGACAAAGAGGGAAAACTACGATAGGCTTCTAAGCTTTACGCCGCGGCCACTACATTGGTTTATTTTGCGGCCGGTCTTGGTATTGGTCTACTTTGGCGACCGGCTTAGCGGAAAACCATACGTGCTCCCTCTCGTATCAATATCGGCATCCCGCTCCAACTCATGGATTCGCTCGCCGCTGGTCGCCTTAGACCCATGTCGTGGCCGGGTCTTTAGCGATTGGCAACTTGACTAAGCATCCTCATGTAATATTGTGTGACATTATGTTTGAATAATAATTTATGTATACCTATCCATCTTGGGATAATTTTGCGGACCGGAGTCCACTCCCTCTTACGCAAGATAAGCGGCCTGCGCTTCGGATGGGATGCAATGGCAACTGACAGAATTATAGGTACCTAAAAAACTTAAGTAAGTCACCTGTTGTATATAGTAGCGATCTATTCAAATAGACAATACATGTTTGAAATGCGAACACAAACAAAGAAAATGCCTATATGTATAGATTACAACCACACGTAACAGGAGCTTTTCTTAACTTTTTCACCTTAATTTACTGTGACCATCCTTTTAGTTATGATGGGTAAGAACGTATTCGTTCCTTACGTAATTTAACTTTCTCAAAGTGCTTCACTATCTCTCACTTTCTTTCACTCTTTTTACACGCAACTTCTAACGTGAAATGTTATCATTACAGCATGCAGTCAGTGGACGAAAGCTACGAATTCGTATCGCTAGAGGGCGAGGCAGCTCTCGCGGGTGGCGACCGCAAAACGTCTCCGCCGACCGAGCCCACCGTGTTCGACCACTACCCGCCGCAGTCACTCAGAGAATTGGGCGAGGAGAACGGCATTCACTACTTCGAGGACGGACACTTTTACACTGAGGTGAGCCTTGACTTGTTACTGCAGAGTACATAGGATGAAAGCTACGAATACGTGTCGCCAGAGAGAGTAGACGGGCGATCGCAAGATGTCTTCGGTGACGGAATCCATCGTGTTCGACCACTACCCGCCGCAGTCGCTCAGGGAATTGGGCGAGGAGAACGGCATTCACTACTTCGAGGACGGACACTTTTACACTGAGGTGAGCCTTGACTTGTTACTGCAGCGTACAGAGGAGGAAAGCTACGAATACGTGTCGCTAGAGAGAGTAGACGGGCGATCGCAAGATGTCTTCGATGATGGAGTCCACAGTGTTCAACCACTACCAGAAGAACGGCATTCACTATCTCAAAGACGGATACTTTTACACTAAGGTGAGCCTTGACATGTTACTGCAGCATACAGGGGGATACCATGATCCCTTAATGCGATTCAGTTTAGGTTCTGCTTGTCAGTTTGACAGTTATTCTATGGAACTGACACATCGCGATTAGGTTCTAAATTGAATCGCATTAGTAGGCCCTCGTAGCCCTCCAGATGACGAAGATTACGAATTGGTGTCGCTAAAGAGGCGATCGCAATATGTTCTCGGTGACGGAGTCCACCTTGTTAGACTACTACCCGCCGCTGTCGCTCTTATTGAATATTAACCATTATATTGTTTTATTTTTCAGGTGGCTGGCCTTCCGCCAATTGAAGAAGATGAAGACGATGAATATTACACGCCGCCTGCATTTGTTAAGATGGATAGAAAAGTCAAATTTAGGTAAAAACAAATATCTATTCACTTACATGCTTCATATAGCTGTGGCTACTTGTCACCACTCTTATTTTACATAGCAAAGGAGTCTTCGTGAAAACCTAATTATTCCATATCTGGATTTGTTTAGGCTCATTCTGATCAGAATCACGAGCTGATTCGATTCTAATAATAAAAAATAAAATCCCAATTTTTCCATACAAAATTTAAGTTTCCGTTACGCGACGCTTCTAGTATTTTGATACAGAAAACGTGGCATAATCGAATTTTTGGGGACATTCGAATGTGCCTAAGCACAGGCAAGTTGCCAATCGCTAGCGCTTAGTAGCGTACCGTAGTTTTCCCTCTGTCACTCTTTCATATTAGTGCTACAAAGACAAGAGTTGCCTTTCGTTTACGATTGACGATTAAGCGTTAGCGATTGGCAACTTGTCTGAACACCCAGATCTGGAAGAATCTGGTTTTAGGTTATTTTAGCCTTCACACAGTTGCAAACTATTATCAACAACTACTGACTTTTTTTTGCCGTGTGGTGACGGCAGTAAGAATACATTTGTCACCACTCCAACTCCTCCTGCGGATGTCGTAAGCGTCGACTAAGGGATTGAAGTGTTACTGACCATTTTACAAGATGATGGGTAGCAGCGTCATCATAGTGGACACATTACTGCGATCGTCAATCCGCTTGCCCAGCGTGGCGTTTATGGGCATTTACCTCCTAATGCGTCTATACGCAGAGTTGATAGGAGAGGCCTACGTCCAGCAGTGGACTATTCATAGGCTGAAGATGTGATGTGATATGTGATTGGCAACTCGTCTAAACACCATGATCTGGAAGAATCTGGTTTTAGGTCATTTTAGCCTTTACACAGTTGCAAACTATTATCAACAACTACTGAATTTTGTTTTTTTTACCGGTATTTTTTTCCAAAAACTATTCTGATTTTTATTACATTTTCCAGTACGAACCCAATGCAAGTATTCTCCACGCACTCGGTACGAGAGTACGACCGCCGCAACGAAGACGTGGACCCGGTGGCTGCGTCCGCCGAATACGAGCTCGAGAAACGCGTCGAGAAGATGCACGTCTTCCCTGTGGACTTGCTCAAGGGTGCCGACGGGCTGGGCCTCTCAATCATTGGTAATTTGAGCCTTGTGACTAGATATAAGTAGTAAAACTACAAAGCCGCGTATCCACTAGAGGCCGCCTCGGGTCGAGCCATTGATTTAGAATATATAAGTGGATCCCCAAACAGCTCAAAAAAATGGCCCAAAAAATGGGCTGCAGAAGTAAATATTGCGGTCCTTTTGCTCCGCTATTCAGTTCTGACAGTTGACATTTGGTCACCTTATGGTATAGCATCATTATTCCTTAAACATAAAAAGTTTCTACTATTTTGCGGTGTTGTTCGCAAATTTGACACTTATTGCTCACTTCACAAAGTTTTCTATTCTTTGGGTTTTTTTCATTATAGTTTATTGTAAGTGAGCGTTATTAGCTTCAACTGAAACATGATAGAAATGACTTTTAGTGCCACTTTTCTTGGTTTTTTTGTTTGGCTCTGTGCGTCATTTAATGTCATTGGGTCGAGCGGCCATATTTTGTCGGTCTCTGTGCCGTGATCAAAGGCGCCTCCGAGCGTGTGTTTAGTGGAGACGGTGCATGTATGTGGAGAATGCAAGTATTCTCCACGCACTCGGTACGAGAGTACGACCGCCGCAACGAAGACGTGGACCCGGTGGCTGCGTCCGCCGAATACGAGCTCGAGAAACGCGTCGAGAAGATGCACGTCTTCCCTGTGGACTTGCTCAAGGGTGCCGACGGGCTGGGCCTCTCAATCATTGGTAATTTGGGCCTTGTGACTAGAGATATAAGCAGGGATCGGAACCAGTTTTTTAGAAAATCTCTTTATGTAGTACTCAATATTTTATTTAACCCTTAAATGCATGGTGTACGATGTATCGTACATAACCAAACGTAGTTGGTGTTTGAAATGAAACCTAGATATGTATATTACGTTCTTAAGGTTAATTTTGCAAGGAAATTTAATGAACTTTCAAACTTATTACTGATTCGTTGGCGTAACTGTATTAAAAAAAAACTTACATGTGTTTATAAGCAAGATGGCGGAAATTTGTTTTAGTTGCGTGCGTTTAGCGGTTTTTAACTAAGTAAGAAATTATTTTTTATTGGAATTTTGTAATTCCTACCATAACGATTTTACAAGTACTGAATTTAATATACTTTTCAATCTAAAAGTAAATAATATTTGCATGTTTTATCTTGCACGATTTTGCAAAAAATGTATAATGTATGATGTATCGAAATTTTGATTAGTAGTACAAATTCCACCCAAAATACGTCCACCGATTTTTTTTTTTATTTTTCTCGTGCTTGCGACGCCATTAGGTATGCACATTTTGTTTTTGGAACGAAAAGAAAAAGTCATGCATTTAAGGGTTAATTAACGACATCGGATTTTTTAATTACCCCAATAACAGAGAATTTATGTACCGAAGAACTAAAAAGAACGAAATTCGAACCGTTCGTTTGTATGGAGAAAAAATCGATATCCGATCCCTGGATATATAAGTAGTAAAACGACAACAACAATTGTAGTTTTACTACTTATATCCAGGGATCGGATACCGGTTTTTTCTCCAACAATGGATCCAGTGTCTACATTGAAAGATTGCTAATTGAAATTTCAAGACTAGCAATATAAGGATAGACTCCGGGTAGCGTTCCCCGAGTGCGAACTTCCAAGTAGAAAATCTGCTCAAGGGTGCTGACGGCCTTTCAATGAGGCTTTTCGATATTTTTTCTGCCATCAGGCGGCGCTAGGTAGGCACTAGGTCCAAACAGCTGTCAGATTTTTACTATTCATTGGTACTGAACATAAAATATGGAAATGCTATTGTGTTTGGAAATTTATTGATAGTTACTCCATTACCAAATAATTGATATACTGAAGAACGAAATTAGAACTGTTCTTTTGTATGGAGAAAAAACCGGTATCCGATCCCTGCAGCAAACTGCAATAGTTTTGAACACTTTAAAGGGTTCGTGTTCTACGGACGACTCACAATGATAGATAGATCTAACTGCATCAAAATAAGAAAAATTATAAGTACAAAACTACCTACAAAGAAAATATACTAAACCACAGACCATTTTAAGGGTGGATATACGTATTAAATTTGTAAATTAAGGACTGTTCATTTTACTTAAAGAACAAGCTTAAACGTCTATTATAATTATATCTGACTGGTGATGATGAAGCGTCAAATTTAAGACTTAAAGTCTAATGCGGAATGTATGAAATTCACTACAACTCTCGTCGCAAATTCAGTTAGCACATGTCATATCATATTATCTACATTTTATAAATTGTACACCATATTTACAGGAATGGGTGTCGGCGCCGATGCGGGCTTAGAAAAATTGGGCATTTTCGTTAAAACCATCACTGAGAGCGGCGCCGCCGCTCGCGACGGCCGCATACAAGTCAACGACCAGATCATCGAGGTCGACGGCAAGAGTCTGGTAATTTCATCTACTATTACTTATTTTGCGAACTCCCCTACGAACAAATAAGACACGGAAGCTGCACGCCATACCGCCATAACAAAATTTCTGGAATTCCTGAAAATTTGTTGAAAAACTCGCCGCTCGCGACGGCCGCATACAAGTCAACGACCAGATCATCGAGGTCGACGGCAAGAGTCTGGTAATTTCATCTACTATTACTTAATTTGCGAACTTACCCCCCTACGAACAAATAAAATACGGAAGCTGCACGCCATACCGCCATAACAAAATTTCTGGAATTCCTGAAAATTTGTTGAAAAACACGCCGCTCGCGACGGCCGCATACAAGTCAACGACCAGATCATCGAGGTCGACGGCAAGAGTCTGGTAATTTCATCTACAATTACTTTTTTTGCGAACTTACCCACCTACGAACAAATAAGATACGGAAGCTGGCACGCCATACAGCCATAACAAAATTTCAGAACCTGGTCCTGAAATTTTGTTGACAAATGTCACACCTTCTTCAAATCATCATCAGCCTATGATAGTCCACTGCTGGACGTAGACCTCTCCTATTAACTATGCGTATAAACGCATTAGGAGGTAAATGCCCATAATCGCCACGCTGGGCCAGCGGATTGGCGATCGCAGTAACGTGTCCACTATGATGACGCTGCTGCCCATCATCAATATTTATCAAATAGTGGTCAGTGACACTTCAATCCCTTAGTCGACTCTTACGACACCCGCAGGAGGAGTTGGGGTGGTGACAAATGTATTCTTACTGCCGTCACCACACGGCACTTCTACAAATACATTACGATAATGACTATCTATACATATGTATTATCCTATATAATCTTAAATCTCTATTTAAAAAAAAATGTGATTAGCCCATCAAAGTTTTGATTGGCTGTATTCTATTTGAATTTGTCAAAGATGTTGCGCCGATATATGCACGGTGTGAAAGGCGCTAAGTCCTGCCCATCTTTGCTCAAATGCACAACTGATTTTGGGGACATTTTTGAACTCGCGTTAGATGTCCATGTTTATATGAGGTCGCAGTTACCCCCTTATTCATAAAAGTCATCCGCAGACCACGAACCCGGCAAAGTGTTCGAAACGTCTGAAAGAAGTTAAAGTTAGTTAATAATATACGCGAGTTTATCCGTTTTCATAGTTTTATTTCATATATGTCTCTCAACTTTGCAAACCGCAATAAGTATTGTTTGTCCCTTTTGGTTCTATATACATCTTGATAAGACCGAAAAGAACATAGAATTCTTGGCTTGCTATGTTAAGATACATTTATAATTCTTACGTTATGCCCAATATCTAATATGACGCTAAATGATTTAAGTAAGGTAGGTTTTCAGAATGGGTAAAGACTAAAAATCGCCCTTCTGGCACAGTGTCTCCTGCTAGCATTTTGTCTTACCCCATTAAAAACCGTTTTGTCATCTTACTCCACCTTACTTATTGTTTACTTAATAAATAGTAGATTGTACAACAAGGGCATAAAGTGACCCATTTTTACCCGAGGCAATTTTTTGGTCTGAGCGAAGCGAGGCTCAAAATAGTAGACTAGGGTAAAAAATTGACATTTATGCCCATGTTGTACACTTGTGCTTTTCACTTCGTTTGCGAAGAAAGCAAAACACATTTTTCACTGCAATTTACACAACGAAGTTGTCGTAAAGCGAAAGAAGAAAAATATGTAACCAATACCCGCCAACTCATTTTTTAATTTGTTTTTTTTTTTTATTTTCAACCTGTGATCAGAGTTTCAGTTGCTCGGGTTTCTGCCAAGTCAAACATTTCACACAAGTAAAATATGTTTTTTAATTGTTTGGCTGTTGGGACCGATTACCTTAGCCTTAGAAAAAAAAAACTTTTATGTTCTAGAACATAAAATGCGATTTTATGTCATCTACGCACGACATGAAGGTGCACTTTTTGAGCATGAGAAGTGAAAATATGTTTGTGATATACAGGTAGGTGTGACCCAAGCCTACGCCGCGTCAGTGCTACGAAATACGTCCGGACCAGTGAAGTTCCTAATCGGCCGCGAGAAGGACCCTGAAAACAGCGAAGTGGCCCATCTCATACGACAATCTTTGGCAGCTGATAAGGAAAGAGAAGACAGGTATGGTTAATTGAATTTAACTTTCGTGAGACAAAATCTATAAATATAATTAAACGGTTAAACTCACGTATATTTCGTCGCATATGGTGAGAAAATTAGAGTATATACCTCGGAAATAAAATTGTTTTTGTCTTGGGCACTTGAATCCCTCATTGCACTCAGGACTTAGTCTTAATTCCCTCGCTTCGCGGGAATTAAATCTATAACTCGCTCCCTACGCTCGGGAGTAAAACAGAGAGTCCTTCGTTATGTTCACGATTCAATGTGGTGCCCGTGACGTAAAACAGTGCTTTATCCCCTTGGTGTATAATCTACTATTACTATCAAGAATTAATTAACGTGTAATATGTCGCCGCGAGATAGATTATCCGTCCCTCTTTTATACTAGTTATTAAAAGATGGGAAATCTATCTCGCAGTGATATACTGTCGCACCAATCATGTCAATATAAGCGTGCAGATGTGGAATCGGATTTTCAGGTTTTTACTTGTGGGGTTGTCGGGGTGAATATCATGATCCAGGAACGAATATTTGTAATTGGTAGTTGGGCAAATATTATAAACTACACATCATCATCATCAGCCTATGATAGTCCACAGCTGGACGTAGGCCTCTTCTATTAACTATGCGTATAAACGCATTAGGAGGTAAATACCCATAATCGCCACACTGGGCAAGCGGATTGGCGATCGCAGTAATGTGTCCACTATGATGACGCTGCTGCCCATCATCAATCTTTTATCAAATAATGGTCAGTGACACTTCAATCCCTTAGTCGACTCTTACGACACCCGCAGGAGGAGTTGGGGTAATAGTACATTACTATAGAGGACGGGAAATGAAGGGTTACAGGCCAAGTAGATATATCTGGCCGAAGGAACTGAGGCCAGATAGGAATACGCGGCCTGTAACCCTGTTTCTCGCCGAGATTTGTATAGTGGTTTTCTCAAACTTGCCATAAAATAAAACTGATTTGACTGACGAACTGATTTCGCCGAACCATACTATTTCATTTTTAAATGTACCAATAGCACAGTATCATAAAACATAAAAAAAAACATTCGCGCCTAACTTTTTTTTAATCTGTTTGAGGTATTCTTTTACCTGCTGGTATAGACATTAGTGCTAAGTTTATTTTTTTTTGTGTGGCTGAATGTGAAGACCTAGTGTTACAATTTGACGTTTCAAACCAAAAGACAGTCTGTTTGCAGTCCTAGGTGTGAAATAAATACATGAAATCTCTTTACATATAATCTTTGCACATGACATCGGATAGATAGTATTTCCGGGTTTAATTTAAAGTATGTAACATGAACATTCCGTAGCAAGTTTGAGAAAAGATTACAAACTACACATATAAAAGGCCAACTAGGCTAACTGACAGTATTGTTCACAGAGCGGTCCGCGACCGCGCGCGGCGGCCGCCGGCGGGCGCGGAGCCGGCGCCGGCGGCCGCGCCCGCCGCGCCCGTCGACCGCATCCCCGAAGTCGCCGAGCTACGAGCGCTACTACACGAGGTATCTCCACCTACATTAGTGAGCTAGAGTTAGATCTGCCAGTTCACAGAGCGGTCCGCGACCGCGCGCGGCGGCCGCCGGCGGGCGCGGAGCCGGCGCCGGCGGCCGCGCCCGCCGCGCCCGTCGACCGCATCCCCGAAGTCGCCGAGCTACGAGCGCTACTACACGAGGTATCTCCACCTACATTAGTGAGCTAGAGTTAGATCTGCCAGTTCACAGAGCGGTCCGCGACCGCGCGCGGCGGCCGCCGGCGGGCGCGGAGCCGGCGCCGGCGGCCGCGCCCGCCGCGCCCGTCGACCGCATCCCCGAAGTCGCCGAGCTACGAGCGCTACTACACGAGGTACCTTTATTAGTAAGCTAGCTTCGAACAAATAAAACATGGAAGCCGCACGCCATAGTAAATTGCCTTTCAAAAACGGTCCTGAATTTTAGT
The DNA here is from genome assembly GCA_025490895.1 of Thaumatotibia leucotreta. Taxonomy (NCBI): domain Eukaryota; kingdom Metazoa; phylum Arthropoda; class Insecta; order Lepidoptera; family Tortricidae; genus Thaumatotibia; species Thaumatotibia leucotreta. The sequence goes on from JALPQI010013154.1 coordinate 12,497, forward strand.
TGACAAATGTCACCCCTTCTTTAAGGTGGAATGTCACGGTCAGCTAGGCACTACTACGCCAATAGATGGCGTTACAGTGCCTAGCTGGTGCGAATTCTACGTATTTTTAAATTTTATGTATGATAATGGAAATATTTTTAATAAGTGATGTGTTTGCCTAAAATAAACTGCTATTTCTAATGTGGCCAACTAAATTTCAGATGAGGTTTAATTTACAAAATAAGTTTATTTGAATAAATACGAAACGCTGTCGCGCTTGCGAAGTATGCACACACACATTCAAACCCTTATTCGTTGACGAAACTGATTGCTTATTTCTTCGGAACGTGTTTTGAACTTGGATTAGTCTAAGTTGGATGACCGTCTGACGCACATTCATGAGGACCAAGGTTCAAATCTCGTAATATCAAGATATATATTTTTTGCTTTATAAGACTTTTTATTTTTTTATTGATACTATACCTATAATCACAATTATTCCAGTATTATCAAACCGCGATTAGAATGGGATTCGAAAGTACTGTTGACACAACAGTGTATTAAGTCAATCTAGGATATATTCCTAGTTATATTCATATATTCATGGTTTAAGTGCAGAGACTTACAGACAATAGATTGATTAATCACTCACTACATCTATAAACAACTCTTTTCTTGGTAAATATTGTGTCATTTGTTGTGTCAACAGTACTTCCGAATCCCTTTCTTATTCCGATTTGATAATAATGCCTGTGGCCTAATCCCACAAATCTTCACAAGCGTACAATTCTACAAAATTGTATAAATTCCCATACTAGTGCAGTCATTCAAGCATTATTGCTCCGAATTTTTTTACTGTGAACCGAATTGCATACAATTTTGGAATTAGGTTCATGTTACCCTTAACTTCAAAAGTGAAAATGATTTGAACTCCGCAACCACCCTGGGGGTGGTTGCCACCCCTTCTCGGGGGTGAATTTCTTTTTTTGCTAAATAAGCTCGAATATCGATAAAAGGCCTAATTTTAAGCAAAAAATCATCCATAAAGTTTTTCAAAAAATCCAATAGTTTTCAAGTTATTGGCAATTGAAAATTCGCAATTTTTCCACGTTTTTCATCGGTTTTTTGCAAATATCTTCAAAAATATACGTTGTATCGAACATTTTTCAGAAACAAAATTGTAGCAGGTAAAACAATGAACAATTTGGTTTTCTATAAACTATTCTAAGTGCAATATTAAGCTAGATATTAAAGATCAAAACCGTTTTTTATTTTGTCTGAAATTTAATCGATGTGGTCAATGCCATCTGGCGGCGAGCAGATGCATTTTATGCATTCTAATACAAAAGGGTTTTATAGTGCTTGAAATAAGCTTTAAAATGAGTACTACTAACAGTCTTTTGCACGTAAAATAAGTGAGCTGTATTGCAAATAAGGGGAGCATCTTATGTTTTTTCTTTTAAATGAATGGGTTTCATAAGTGCCATTTCCACCAAAATTAAAATTAATCGTATTCCGCCTAGAATTAACTTTACTATGAAGAGCTTGATAGATAGTATCAGTTTGGCTGCTTCAGAACACACAGTTTTCAAAAAAGTCACGATACAAAAAAATAACTAAATTTAAAATTTTTAAACATCCCACTTTCTTTTCATAATATCTCAAAAATGACGACAGATACGCATAAAAGTGTATGAAATAAAAATTTTCGTATTTTTCTGACAAACAATTTGTTGTTTTTGTTTTTTCTGTCAAACATAAATTGACGGAGTTGTGATTGTTTAAAGAGCGCGTGGCACCGCAATCACAGCCTCTCTTAAGCCCTTTAACCCTTCACCGTTTTCGAAAACGTTTTTTTACTATATATTGCAATGAAGGATGTTATAGCTCTCTTAAATACCTTTACAATGGTTTTTAACCAACTTCAAAAAAGGAGGAGGTTTACAATTCCACGATATCTTTTGTTTTTTTTTATGTATGTTCCCCGATTACTCTAAGACGCGTGGACCGATTTAGAAAATTCTTTTTCTGTTTAAAAGGGTATATACCTTGTAGTTGGTCCCATTGTCATCGGGTTCAGATCTGATGATGAGATCCTGAAGAAATCGAGGGAACTCTTCAAATGTTGTAGGCAAACATGACATTTTTCATTTATTTTCAAAGACTAATCAAGTATTTACGTCTAGTCATGAACGTCTTAAGTTGGTGATCTGATGATGGAAGGTACAACTCCTTAGCGATTAGGTGTTGGGGGATAATTCTTTAAATATAACATATTTCGTGTATTTTTGAAGCTATTTGTGTATTTGCCTTTAGGTGGTCATCGTTTCATGTTGGTGAGCTGATGATGAAAGGTACAACTCCTTAGAGATTAGGAGTTGGGAGATATTTCTTTAAATATAACATGTTTTATGTATTTTGGAAGCTAGTCGAGAATTTGCCTTTAGGTGGTCATAGTCTCGTGTTGGTGAGCTGATGATGGAAGGTATCTCTAACTCCTTAATGATTAGGAGTTGGAGGATAATTCTTTGAATTAACAAATTTCATACATTTTCGAGATCTATTCAAGTTTTTGCGCGTAGTAGTTATCGTTTCATGTTAGTTAGCTGATGAAGGAAGGAACAACTCCTTAACGATTAGGAGTTGGGGGATGATTCTTTTTGAAGCTATTCGAGTATTTGCGTTTAGGTGGTCATAATCTCATGTTGGTGAGCGATGATGGAAGATTGACATTCCTTAACGTGTAGGGGTTGGGGTATAAGAGTGTGGAATAATATTTAAATCCTTTTCATTTTATCAAAAAAAAATCACATTTTTTGTCAAGGGCTAGTTTTCAAGGGTTGAAAGGGGGTTAAAAATGTGATAATTATTATAAAGAATATAAAATATTATTTTCTCTACATTTAAATCTTTTTATGTCATACCAAAGTATTTTTGTGATTTTTTCAATTTAGGGGTTGTTTGCAAGGATTGTAAGATTTTCAAGGGATTAAAAATGATTTTAATATGAGGTGAGATTATGTTAGAAATTACTTTACGATTTCACCACTTACTATTAGACATGTTTTCTAGCGCTAAAATGGCTTAATGTAATTTCTTCCATTAAGGGGTTGTTTATACCCCTTAAAAATAATATGCGGAGTTCAGATCATTTTCACTTTTGAAGTTAAGGGTAAGATGAGCCTAATTCCAAAATTTCATGCAAATCGGTTCACAGTAAAAAAAATCGGAGGTAATACCGTATTTTTCGCTTCAATGACTGCACTATACAAAATAGTTGTCAACTTTGTAGAATTGTATGCTTGTAAAGTGTTGTGGTATTGGCCCCTGAACTAGCCACCTAGGTTTAATTTTGGTAACCTTATTTATTTACTTAAAAACGTTTTCAGGTGATGTTATGGCATCCAGTTCCGGTATTTTTTGCATGGTCAATGTGGAATAGACCATACTACAAAAAACCGGACCTGGATGACCTAATAGGTGTACAATCAGATTGAGACGGAATCTATTCTATGACCTCAGACAAGTTTTCATATATGTATAGTTATATATTTGATATTTCTAGTCACTTTAATTATTAGATTCCTTCCCATTCTAATCACGCGCGGAATACATTGATAAAGAAAACAGATCAATTCATAAATTCAGTGTTTTATTTACATCATTTCATATTATTTTTATTTATTCTTTCTGGTTTTAGTAGGTACTATCTCTGTCAATATACAGTTTTTATAAAATATCACTAGTGTTGGCAACATGTTTTCTATAAAAGTTTCGTCGGTCATTTGTGACACCTGCAGTTGGCCTTGGATCTGAAATGAGAATACTCATTGTTAAAATGGTGTCTGATGATTACTGGAATAAAAAATACAGTTCAGCTTTATCTAGTTAGATGGTGGTGATCCTGACTGCGAAGTTAGGGAGGGAGCCTGGGTTCAAAACAGGTTCAGTGAGTATCTACAAAAAGGTTATAGTTTTAAAAGTTGAAGGCCTGGAACTCATCATCCCTCGGGAAACTAACGTTTCCGGTATTTACATTAAAAATATGTTATACTTATAATATATATTGCTATTTATCTACATGACAAGCATAGTGAAAATATGTAATAAAAAATCTGTTGAAATAGTCGGAGGAAAGATACTCTACCGGACTTACCTTTTGATTTCTCCGTAATATAGGTAGTATAATTTCTACAAGGCTTCGCTTACGAGTTTTTCCCGAGCCCGAGTATCGGTGTTTTTTAAAGCCTTTCCTTGGCGTTTGTGGCACCATCCTCATGTAAATCACTGTAGATGCCACGCTATAAAATATTTCAAACAATCGTTAGCAATTTAGCGTCAATTCGGTTTATACAAACCAAAGTAACCAAATGACTGCCGGTGATTTTGAAAGAAAGAGTGACGTTTGAATTTAGTGTTGCCGACGTTGCCGTGCCAAATGGATTATACGTTCAGTTACACGCGACTATCATTTAGTACGCACATTTATTTTAATAACATTAAATGTAAGAAGTCCAACCTATATGTATAATAGTAGCGTAAACGTAACTATTATGTATATATTTTCTATAATAAATGGTCTTCTGACACAAAATATAAAAATCAAGCAAATCGATCGAATACGGAATATCATAAAATAGTACGCGGGTTGGCTATTGGGTGTTAATATGAACTATATGGCAACATTAGCAACGCTTTCCGTTTGATGCAGTTTGATGGAACAAAATAAAATAACAAATTGCACGACATGCGTTCGGTTTGACAGAGCGGCAACGCAGCATTTGTGGTCAACTGGCAACGTCGCTTTTTAACGCACACGCCGAAGATACGATTGGTGTATGACACTGTCGCCGCCGACCCACACATTGACAAATTTGTATTAAAATAAAGTAGTGTTTTAAGCTATTATTTGACCATTTTTATTACGGAAATAGAATTTGCCGCAAATAAATATCAAAATGATTGTAGATGGAAGTGGTTTCATTGTAAAACTATGCTCCATTTACCCATATTTGAATAAATCAATTAGTATGAAAAACGAACCACCTTAATGCATCACTGCAATGAATTTAAATGTCAACCTATAAAAACTTAAACCGCCATTTAAAAATAGTTGTGATTGGTCCATCAAACTTTTTATTGGCTATATTCTATAAACATTTGTCAAAGGTGTTGCGCCGAAATATGCGCGGTGTTAAGAAAAGCGCTATGTCCTGCACATCTTGGCACAATTGAACAATTGATTTTGGGGGCATTTTTGAGCTGGCGTTAGACGTCCATGTTATATATGGTCGCAGTAAGCTAGATTTGTTCAGGGAAGGGTCTAGCGTTGATAATGATGGAAAAAATCAAATGGTTTTCTTCGGGAATATATGAAAATTTGTTTTTTTTCCGTTTCTTTCGGGTTTTTATAGAAATAATCAATGTCTTCTGTATTTTCTTCGATATCGCGTTATCCTGGTAAAAGTGAAAACTAGATCTAATTCGCATTTAATTTCGAGTTGAAGATTATAGTGATGACTTTCATTGATTTTTCGAAATCCAGAAAAAAACGAGCTGTTTGGAAAGAATCGGAATTAAATCCGGAAATTTTCAACGCTAGAAGGGTCAACGGAAACCGGTCTAGAGTCTAGAGGACGCTCTCCCATGCGTTGGACAGACCAAATTTCTGCTTTAACCAATACTCCTCTTAACACGTGTGCGAGAGTCGAGCAGGGATAATTGCCGCAGAATACTAAAATGTTCGACGTGACGTGACCACGACTGCTCTGCCAAGAGCATATTGACAAAGAAGAAGAGTTAGACCTGTTAGTTCACAGAGCGATCTGCGATCGCGTACGGAGGCCCGTTGATCGCATCCCCGAGGTCGCCAAGCTGCACATTTATCAATTAAAATACCGACAATCACGCATCGATTCTGAACAATAATGCATAGTAATCTGCTAGCTAACGTTGATCGGCTTTGACAATAGGCATGATGACTGCCAAGTCAAATCAGCATCTTTTTTCGAACTGTCAAAACGATTACCTCTATGGAGTTTTATATGAAATATTCAAAAGTGACGTCACGTTTGAGTACTGCCAAATGACCTACTCTTTTATGTTCTTTCAATTTATTAAATAGAAGTTCTGTACAAAAATTACTGCAATCTACATCTTAGTAATAATTTCTTCGTGTATTATGTCGTGCATAATGTTAAATAATTTATTTTAACTACAGTCATCATCCCCATTGTTATTAGTGCAATCCGCCCTTAATCTGGATTGCGTTAAGTGTCTGTCGAGTGTGGTTGGTACAACCCGCCATAAAACAGCCTAACTAACATCATTGTATTGCAGGTTGTCGGCATGGAAGCGGGCGGAGCGCCGTCCGAAGAAGTGGTGGCGCGCGTCCGCTCGTGGTGCTCTGCGCGCGCGCCCGACGACTCGCTGCGGCACTCGCTCGCCGCCGCCGCCGACAACGCGGCCCGGGCGCAGCGCAAGTACGACAAGGTTAGTGCCGGTGATTGCAGGCTGCTTAGTCAAGAGGCCAATCGCTGCCGCTCAATTGTGAGCGAAAGGCAACTATCTTAGTTGAACTAATAAGAAAGAGTGACGGATAGTGTGAAAACTACAGCGCCTTACAGAGTCTTAGCAATTGTCAATTTGGTTACGAACTCGGGTGTGAAGGAAGTCGTGCCGCGTCCGCTCGTGGTGCTATGCGCGCGCGCCCGACGACTCGCTGCGGCACTCGCTCGCCGCCGCCGCCGAAAACGCGGCCCGGGCGCAGCGCAAGTACGACAAGGTTAGTTCCAGTGACAGTCAAAATGCCAATCGCTACGCTCAATCATGAATCGTGAGCGAGAGGCAACTATCTTAGTTGAACTAATAAGATAGAGTGACGGACAGAGAGAAAACTACGACAGTTACGACACCTTACTGAGTCTTAGCAATTGTCAATTTTATTACGAACTCGGGTATGAAGGAAGTTGTAGCGCGTGCGGTCGTGGTGCTATGCGGGCGCGCCCGACGACTCGCTGCGGCACTCGCTCGCCGCCGCCGCCGACAACGCGGCCCGGGCGCAGCGCAAGTACGACAAGGTTAGTGCCAGTGACACTCAAGATGCCAATCGCTACCGCTCAATCATGAATCGTGAGCGAAAGGCAACTATCTTAGTTGAACTAATAAGATAGAGTGACGGACAGAGAGAAACCTACGACTCCTTACTGAGTCTTAGTAATTGTCAACTTGGTTGCGAACTCGGGTCTGAAGGAAGTCGTGCCGCGTCCGGTCGTGGTGCGCGGCGCGCGCGCCCGACGACTCGCTGCGGCATTCGCTCGCCGCCGCCGCCGACAACGCGGCCCGGGCGCAGCGCAAGTACGACAAGGTTAGTGCCAGTGACATTCAAGATGCCAATCGCTACCGCTCAATCATGAATCGTGAGCGAAAGGCAACTATCTTAGTTGAACTAATAAGAAAGAGTGACGGACAGAGAGAAAACTACAGCACCTTACTGAGTCTTAGCAATTGTCAATTTTATTACGAACTCGGGTATGAAGGAAGTTGTAGCGCGTGCGCTCGTGGTGCTCTGTGCGCGCGCCCGACGACTCGCTGCGGCACTCGCTCGCCGCCGCCGCAAAACGCGGCCCGGGCGCAGCGCAAGTACGACAAGGTTAGTGCCAGTGACAGTCAAGATGCCAATCGCTACCGCTCAATTGAATCGTGAGCGAAAGGCAACTATGTTAGTTGAACTAATAAGAAAGAGTTATGGATAGTGAGAAAACTACAGCACCTTACTGCGTCTTACCAATTGTCAACTTGGTTGCGAACTCGGGTGTGAAGGAGGTCGTGCCGCGTCCGCTCGTGGTGCTCTGCGCGCGCGCCCGACGACTCGCTGCGGCACTCGCTCGCCGCCGCCGCCGACAACGCGGCCCGGGCGCAGCACAAGTACGACAAGGTTAGTGCCTGTGATTGCAGGCTGCTTAGTCAAGAGGCCAATCGCTACCGCTCAATCGTGAATCGTGAGCGAAAGGCAACTATGTTAGTTGAACTAATAAGAAAGAGTGACGGACAGAGAGAACCTACGACACCTTACTGAGTCTTAGCAATTGTCAATTTTTTTACGAACTCGGGTATGAAGGAAGTTGTAGCGCGTGCGCTCGTGGTGCTCTGCGCGCGCGCCCGACGACTCGCTGCGGCACTCGCTCGCCGCCGCCGCCGACAACGCGGCCCGGGCGCAGCGCAAGTACGACAAGGTTAGTGCCAGTGACAGTCAAGATGCCAATCGCTACCGCTCAATTGTGAGCGAAAGGCAACTATCTTAGTTGAACTAATAAGAAAGAGTGACGGATAGTGATAAAACTACAGCACCTTACTGCGTCTTAGCAATTGTCAAATTTATTACGAACTCGAGTATGAAGGAAGTCGTAGCGCGTCCGGTCGTGGTGCTCTGCGCGAGCGCCTGACGACTCGCTGCGGCACTCGCTCGCCGCCGCCGCCGACAACGCGGCCCGGGCGCAGCGCAAGTACGACAAGGTTAGTGCCAGTGACAGTCAAGATGCCAATCGCTACCGCTCAATCGTGAATCGTGAGCGAAAGGGAACTATCTTAGTTGAACTAATGAGAAAGAGTGACGGACAGAGAGAAACCTACGACACCTTACTGAGTTTTAGCAATTGTCAACTTGGTTGCGAACTCGGGTATGAAGGAAGTCGTAGCGCGTGCGCTCGTGGTGCTCTGCGCGCGCGCCCGACGACTCGCTGTGGCACTCGCTCGCCGCCGCCGACAACGCGGCCCGGGCGCAGCGCAAGTACGACAAGGTTAGTGCCGGTGACTGCAGGCTGCTTAGTCAAGAGGCCAATCGCTACCGCTCAATTGAATCGTGAGCGAAAGGCAACTTTGTTAGTTGAACTAATAAGAAAGAGTGACGGACAGAGAGAAAACTACGACTCCTTACTGAGTCTTAGTAATTGTCAACTTGGTTACGAACTCGGGTGTGAAGTGTGAAGGAAGTCGTGGCGCGTGCCGACAACGCGGCCCAGGCGTAGCGCAAGTACGACAAAGTTGGTTACTAATCTGCGTTTTTGCGCTTTGACTTATCTTACCACCAGTTTAGTTCAGCACCGATTACTTTAATCTCCGTTACGCTAAGGCGTATTCAGCAGTGCGTGGTGCGTTTCATCGAGCGCCCAATGAATTTTATTCACTCGTATACGCTTACATTTGTTTAACATGGTCGCTTCGCTCAAGCGTCCGTTCAGTTTACACACTTTAAATTGGCGCACGACGGTGCAGACTATATTGTGTGACCAGGCCTGAAGGTTAAATCAATCAATGCCAATTTACTTTGTGTCGCGATTTGGTCTTTTAATTTTACAACTAACCTAAATGTATTATTGCCTAGGCTCGGCGAGCATTGCGAGAGTGGCGCCGCACACGCGCGATGGTGCGCGCCCGCGAGGAGTGGTGGAGCAGCAACGCGCGCGACGCGCACCGCGAGTACGCATGCGCGCTCTCCGCGCTGCACGAGCGCGTCGCTCGGCTCGAGGTGTTACTGCTGGTGAGTCCACAACTACACAGACACAGCCACAACATGATCGTGTAGGCGATGGTGCCCCGCGAGGAGTGGTGGAGCAGCAACGCGCGCGACGCGCACCGCGAGTACGCGTGCGCGCTCTCCGCGCTGCACGAGCGCGTCGCTCGGCTCGAGGTGTTACTGCTGGTGAGTCCACAACTACACAGACACAGCCACAACATGATCGTGTAGGCGATGGTGCCCCGCGAGGAGTGGTGGAGCAGCAACGCGCGCGACGCGCACCGCGAGTACGCGTGCGCGCTCTCCGCGCTGCACGAGCGCGTCGCTCGGCTCGAGGTGTTACTGCTGGTGAGTCCACAACTACACAGACACAGCCACAACATGATCGTGTAGGCGATGGTGCCCCGCGAGGAGTGGTGGAGCAGCAACGCGCGCGACGCGCACCGCGAGTACGCGTGCGCGCTCTCCGCGCTGCACGAGCGCGTCGCTCGGCTCGAGGTGTTACTGCTGGTGAGTCCACAACTACACAGACACAGCCACAACATGATCGTGTAGGCGATGGTGCCCCGCGAGGAGTGGTGGAGCAGCAACGCGCGCGACGCGCACCGCGAGTACGCGTGCGCGCTCTCCGCGCTGCACGAGCGCGTCGCTCGGCTCGAGGTGTTACTGCTGGTGAGTCCACAACTACACAGACACAGCCACAACATGATCGTGTAGGCGATGGTGCCCCGCGAGGAGTGGTGGAGCAGCAACGCGCGCGACGCGCACCGCGAGTACGCGTGCGCGCTCTCCGCGCTGCACGAGCGCGTCGCTCGGCTCGAGGTGTTACTGCTGGTGAGTCCACAACTACACAGACACAGCCACAACATGATCGTGTAGGCGATGGTGCCCCGCGAGGAGTGGTGGAGCAGCAACGCGCGCGACGCGCACCGCGAGTACGCGTGCGCGCTCTCCGCGCTGCACGAGCGCGTCGCTCGGCTCGAGGTGTTACTGCTGGTGAGTCCACAACTACACAGACACAGCCACAACATGATCGTGTAGGCGATGGTGCCCCGCGAGGAGTGGTGGAGCAGCAACGCGCGCGACGCGCACCGCGAGTACGCGTGCGCGCTCTCCGCGCTGCACGAGCGCGTCGCTCGGCTCGAGGTGTTACTGCTGGTGAGTCCACAACTACACAGACACAGCCACAACATGATCGTGTAGGCGATGGTGCCCCGCGAGGAGTGGTGGAGCAGCAACGCGCGCGACGCGCACCGCGAGTACGCGTGCGCGCTCTCCGCGCTGCACGAGCGCGTCGCTCGGCTCGAGGTGTTACTGCTGGTGAGTCCACAACTACACAGACACAGCCACAACATGATCGTGTAGGCGATGGTGCCCCGCGAGGAGTGGTGGAGCAGCAACGCGCGCGACGCGCACCGCGAGTACGCGTGCGCGCTCTCCGCGCTGCACGAGCGCGTCGCTCGGCTCGAGGTGTTACTGCTGGTGAGTCCACAACTACACAGACACAGCCACAACATGATCGTGTAGGCGATGGTGCGCCCGCGAGGAGTGGTGGAGCAGCAACGCGCGCGACGCGCACCGCGAGTACGCGTGCGCGCTCTCCGCGCTGCACGAGCGCGTCGCTCGGCTCGAGGTGTTACTGCTGGTGAGTCCACAACTACACAGACACAGCCACAACATGATCGTGTAGGCGATGGTGCGCCCGCGAGGAGTGGTGGAGCAGCAACGCGCGCGACGCGCACCGCGAGTACCGGTGAGTCCACAACTACACAGACTTTTCTACAGATAGTTCAGTTCATCTGTGCGCGCGGCGCTATGTGTGCGTGCGCTAGTAATTATACAGCTTTCATTTGTTTTTGTTTTGTGTGGCAGTGACGCGGCCGTCGTCGTCCGAGCAGCACGTGTATATACAAGGTTTACTCACACATAGTGCCGCGTGCACAGATGTGTGAGTAAACCTTGTATATACACGTGTTGCTGAACTATCTGTTCACAGTTTCATAGTAATCTGCTGGGTAATGTTGTTCGTCTTGTCAAGTGTAGTTAGTGCAACCTAGGGCGTGCAATCCCGGGATTCAACTGTATGCAATCACGGGTTTTTGCAATGTCAAATCACGTGATTGTATACAAATGAATCCCGGGATATTTACATTTACGTAAGAACTTGCAGGTGCAATCCCGGTCTGAAGCAGAAAGTCTATCAGTCGGATTGCTGGCTTAACATTCTTTTCGTTGTCTTATTTTGTGTCCCTAAAAAACGTGACGCAGTGGTCATTTTTGTATGAGATGATGTTTTGTTTTCAATTTCTGATGTATGGATTAAAATCTGGCGTAAAAATTAAATACAATTACACCGGATTTTTTTTTTATATACTGAGTTGAAACAGCAACTAAAAGCGTGACAGAGTAGTGTGAAACAAGACAACGAAAAGAATTTTGACCCGGCTATCCAGCTCAAACACAGTGCAACGAATTATACCTACACTTAGCTTCTTTCGTTACGATACCTGCTGTGTGATACTTAATATTCGAAGGTGCTGTTGAGCACCTTCGAATATTAAGTATATTCTTCAAAAAGAGTACTTTGCCGGCCTAGGCCTTCAAGATTTGTATTAAATTCCATTAACCCTTAGGTGCATATGGTATCACACATTTTAATTCTGAAATGACTTTACAATTAGAACTCTGTTGCTCAGTGTGTCAGTCGCAATTGATTACTTATTTCGACATGTGTCATTTCGGTCGTATCATTTATGATACTGTATGCACCTAAGGGTTAACGACCTCTTGTCCTAGTCGCACCTGAAACGTCATACTTCGCAGCCATGGAAAAGCCAGCACATGGAACATAATAACAATATTTCATTGCATTTATGAGAAAAAAATCTTTATAATTATATTCACACACTCCTAAGAATGTTTAATAATTGTAAATATCTTTTCTATAGCTCAATTTCCTACCTATACAATTAGCAACACCTTTTATTCGAATCTGTTTACAATAAAAGTCAGGCCTCGAGGCGTGCAAATTGTGACACACAAAATTGTCAAAATTTGCACGACGCGCCTCCTGCTAAACTCGAAATAGGTATAGCACCGCCGGCCGAATATTCGGCCGCTGTTCAGGCCGAATATCCGGTATCCGGCCGAACAACTATCTGAAGTGACTGACGTTACGGGAGCAGCAATGATACTCAAAGTGGTTCGTGGTATTTTTTTTTTTTTTTTGTATGACCTTTATTTAATAGAAAGGGTTTCCTTATATAGTAATCTAGTTTCATACGATGAAGGTTACATGGTAACTAGAAAGCGTACATTAGTAGCAGTCAAGGATGACAAGGATCATTACCCATGGTACAATGGGTAGTTAAATACTATATCCTAGTGTGCGTGTGCACTCAGCCCCATCCATTTATACAGTGTGTAAAAGACATCGTTACTGAAACCTTTACACTCTGTATACCTACTATACATATTCGTTGCATCTCTAATTGTAATACATCTCTCCAGGAAACGCAGAAGAAAGCGGGTCTGCCCGTGATGCTGCCGCATGAACCGTCCGCGCGTCGAGAAACGCCGCCCTTGCCGCGGCGGCCCGACCCCGACCCTCTACTCATCAACGGTCAGTGCAAATAGAACTACGAACAAATCATACTGGAAGCTACATGCCATATTAAGGCTAGTTTCTGTGTCACGTGGACCGCCCGCGCGGATCTCTCCGCTCAGAGCAAATACAGGGTGTTTGGGATAACGATGTAGGAATATCTGGACCACCTCCAGATATTCCTACATCGTACAAAAAACAAACTGTCACATATTGGACTAAGGTAAATAGGGTTCAAACTCTTCCAATTAGTCTCCTTTACCACCTCCAGAAATTCCTACATCGTTATCCCAAACACCCTGTATGTATTGAATCAATGGCGCGTTTCAGACTGCGACAGTCTGAAATGCGCCATTGATTTATTTGCTCCGCGCGGAGAGATCCACGCGGGCGGTCCGCGTGACATAGGAACCATCCTAAATGGCCTCTCAAAACCGGTCCTGAAATTTCGTTGATAAGTGTCAACCCCTCTTCAATACATCACGCTAATAAATTTGTAAATTATCTTATTAAACCGCTATTTAAAAAATGTGATTGGTACATCAAAGTTCTGATTGGCTATATTTTATTTGCATTTGTCAAGGATGTTGCCCCGACGTATGCGCGGTGTTAGGAAAAGCGTTATGTCCTGCCCATCTTGGCACAATGCACAATTATATTTGGGGACATTTTTGAACTTTCGATAGATGTCCATTCAGATGGTCCCAGAATTAGAATTTTGGTCACACTGCATGTGATATATACTCAGCTTTTGTGTGAGTTGGCCAATGTTAAAGTGTATTGTTATCCCGTTCGATCGCATGTAAATAAAATTCTACAACGATACAGTCAATCTGCGCAAAATTACCATACAAATTAAACCTATATGATGGTCTGAATGTCTGTGAAAGAGGGTTTCTTTTAGTGGGAATGGCGGCGGAATGACCCGAATGCCGATTGATATAACATAAATCAGTGTTATTTTAGTCACGCGTTATCCAGATTAGTGATGGGTATTCCCGATAATTTAACCAACACAGTATGGGGAATATAGAAAACTTTCCGCCTAGTAAGATTGGGAAATTACCTGGTATGACCCATCACCCAGATCAACTAAGTTGTTATACTAGATGGCATTCGCATGATGCTCCTGTGGGCGACCAGAACATTGCTATTCACGCGCATAACATGGTTTTACCCACAAGGAATCGTATTCAGTGCGGTATAACCGCCTTATTATATGAGCACTTTAGTAAAAACATCCCACTTTGTCGCTTACCATGCTTACCGTGCTTAGACATTTAATTCCTACGAAGGTACACGGACGAGTCATCATGCAAAGCAACAAAGTGGAACGCTTTTACTAAAACGCTAACATACGTATAATTATAAGATCCATAGTTACAAATGACACATAGCCCCATAAACCTAATAATTATTCCCCAGATCCCTGGAGCTCCGACAGCGATCTCTCAGACTTGTCCCCCATAGAGGACGAATACGCGAAAGTGGATAAATCTGCGCGACGCGAGCGCGAGGCGCGAGAGCGGGAAGCTCCCGACATCGGTGACGTCACCGTGTCTGAACCTGAGGCTAAGGTGAGTTCATACGTGGCTCTAGTAGCGTTGAAAATGTCGGAAAAAATCAAATTGTTTTTTTCGGGAATGTATGAAAATTTCGTTTTATTCCGTTTTTTTCGGGTTTTTACAGAAATAATCAATGTCACTGTCACTGTCACTCCTTGCCATCTGTTTCAATTGATTTGTCCTCGGTGACATCGCGTTCTCCTGGTATAAGTGAAAATTAGACCTAATTCTCCTTGGTTTAGAGTTGAAAATTAAAGTGGAAAATTTCATTAATTTTTTCGAAAAAATCCGGAAAAAAACAAGCTCTTTGGAAAGAAACGGGATTTAATCCGGAAATTTTCAACGCTAGGCTCTAGTCTCATTAAATAGTCCGCCATAGGACAAATACTCCAAATTGGACAATTCGTGTGACGTGAGAGCGACCCGGGCGGCGGGAAGCGCCCGACATCGGTGACGTCACCGTGTCTTAACCTGAGGCTGTGAGTTCATACGTGGCTCGAGTCTCATTAAATAGTCCACCATAGGACGAATACGCCAAATTGGACGATTCGTGTGACGTGAGAGCGACCCGGGCGGCGGGAAGCGCCCGACATCGGTGACGTCACCGTGTCTGAACCTGAAGCTAAGGTGAGTTCATACTGAACTGAATATACAAACGATACTCCTCCTGGAGTATGTGTGGCTGCTCCCGCGTTTCCGCTACTGCAGCTGTGGCCGGGTCGCATCCCACAAGGGTGGGACGGTCGTTGCACCGTCATTTGGGGACGGTGTTGAGAGGCTGTTGAAGGATTGCCATGGGCATGGCGAGAGAGAAAAATGATTTTGGTGATGATGATGCGGTAAAGGCGAGTTAAGGTAAGGCAAAGTTCGATCTGAGAGAGATCTGAAAAGGAAGACAGATGGAGAGAGAGAGAGGCATTAAATAGTCCGCCATAGGACAAATACGCCAAATTGGACGATTCGTGTGACGTGAGAGCGACCCGGTCGGCGAGAAGCTCCCGACATCGGTGACGTCACCGTGTCTGAACCTGAGGCTAAGGTGAGTTCATACGTGGCTCGAGTCTCATTAAATAGTCCGCCATAGGACAAATACGCCAAATTGGACGATTCGTGTGACGTGAGAGCGACCCGGGCGGCGGGAAGCGCCCGACATCGGTGACGTCACCGTGTCTGAACCTGAGGCTAAGGTGAGTTCATACGTGGCTCTAGTCTCATTAAATAGTCCATAGGACAAATACGCCAAATTGGACGATTCGTGTGACGTGAGAGCACAGATCAGTATAGATAGCTAACGGTGGCATGGAACATGTCGCAGCGTTATGGCCGATAGGCCTTTATAGTGTGACAGATGATCGCCCTATGAGCCAGTCGCAACTTACCCGCGACTGCAGGATGAGCTCGGACATATCCGCAAAATGCCGAATTGTGCCGTTATTTCTTGTAAAAATAGGAATGTAAATAAACATTTCAAGGACTATTGAGTCACGTACCACATGAAAGTATTGATTTTTTTAAGTTATTAGTTGACAAAACCACGTATTTTTACAAATAATATATAACAACAAACCGCTGACATAAATGTCATAATGATTTTACTTGGGCGTACCAATTGGTTGAACTATTCAGTGACAAATTGTATGTGCGTTTTACATTAACGGCTTAGAATAGCAAGCAAGTTGCAATTTGGTAAGTGACCGTGCAATGTATTCAATTGCTAGCGATATTCACAACCGTCCTGTCATTTCTTGGTACGGCCGCTGCGAGCAGGCCGCGAACTAGAGGTACGACTGACCGTGTCGATGACAAATAGGGTCGATAAATTGTTGATGTATTTGATTATATTCAATTTTTCTTTCATATTTTGACCTTTGTATCAATATCTTATCTTCATAAAGGTAAAACAATATATATAGATTATATCGCGTATTATATTATTTTGAGCCTTTTACAATAACCGTTGTCAAAGGTTGAAATTGTTTTATTTAAATATGTGACCATCGCGGAAACGGCTGATAACATTATATTTATTAAGGGTACAACCGTCTAAATAATTATTTGTTTATGTGATTCCCAGCCACAATTAAGATAATGTCGTTAATAAATTGCTTTATTCATATATATGTTTATAATTGACATTCTGTAGTTTATTATTTACAAAACCAGATCCGACACGAAAGTAAGAAAAAAGTTTTCTAATTTATTATTAAACGACATAAAATGAAAACAAACAATATAAGGACTTAACTTAACTACCTATAAATAAAAAAATTGGCCTAAATCGCCGTCAGTGGGCAAGGTACCCAGAAGGCAGGCCGCATTCCCCCGTTATATAGCTATACTTAAACGCTGTGCAAGGTACTGGCCAGCCCTCTGGTCGCCTGAGGTCCCTCTTAGGCGAGCCGCTAGATCTTTAAAAAGTCCATGTGCACTTGGCCCCCATGGCCCCAAGGTCTCCACACCAAACGCCGCAAATATGTAGCTGGTTCCTAAAGCAGCATATTACTTTCGGCTAATGATGCCGCGGCGCCAGCAGCAACGCCGGTGAGCGAAACATGGGACGGCGTCAGAGTGTCAACGCAGATGGCGTCCCAAACTAGCGGCCGGCCCATGCTCCAGGGCACCAGCGTCATTCCGTCAGGCCTCTTGCCGTCGTCCCTGGCCAGAACGTTGGGCTCTAGGACGGCCGGTAATTTCGCGCTAACAAGGACGCGACGGATAACATAATGTTTATAAAGATTAGATACATCGTCCAATGCGATATTTTAATCTGTAATTATTTCTTATTAAATGATAGATCGATTTTAATGTTTTTCTTAATATTCCGGCCTTATCAAATATCTATGGATAATAATTTACCGACGTAGCCTCCTCTCTAGTGCCACATCATATGGTAGCGCTTTAGCCAATCACAGCGTGGCAAAGGCCCGACCTCGGAGACACCGAGACTCATTACAATTTCGCTTCGTTACAAATCTCTCTCTTTCATATATCTATGCGTGAGAGCGACCCGGGCGGCGGGAAGCGCCCGACATCGGTGACGTCACCTGAGGTGATTTCATACGTGGGTCTCATTAAATAGTCCACCATAGGACGAATACGCCAAAGTGGACAAATCCGCGCGACGGAAGCAGGAAGCGCCGGATATCGGTGATGTCATCATGTCCACCATCAAATATTCTAAAATAGGCCAAAATCGTATGACGTGATTAATGGACAAGCCCTAGGACGAATACGCCAAAGAAGACAAATCCGGCGTAAAGTTTAAGCCTTGGGCCTTGTCTCACTCAACTTTAAGATAGGGCGAATACTCCAAATTTTCACAAAATTGATATTGATTGATTGTTCATAATTGATTAATGTTTTTTCAGAATCTATTATTTGTATACATATTAAGTAATTATATGATATATCTTTTATTTTTCTCATAAGGTGGTGTGAAAAACAGTCTAGTATCACACGGTATAAAATTTTCGTCATGAGCGTTGACGCTCATTACGTTCAGGATTCTATTGTGAACTCCATCGCTTTATTCTGGCTTCAATGAACCTCTCCAAAAATATATCACTTTGATCCCTTATAACACAATCGTACTATCGTTGATCAGGTCGCGGAGACTCGACCCGTGAACAGCGTGGCGCCAACGACGGCGCCGGTCCCGATCTACGCCACGCCGCCGCACACGCCACACATGACGCCGCCGCACCAGCCCGTCACCACCGCCGATACCACGTGAGCATCATGTATATATTGTAGATCAGGTCGCGGCTCGGCCAGTGAACAGCGTGGCGCCAACGACGGCGCCGGTCCCGATCTACGCCACGCCGCCGCACACGCCACACATGACGCCGCCGCACCAGCCCGTCACCACCGCCGATACCACGTGAGCATCATGTATATATTGTAGATCAGGTCGCGGCTCGGCCAGTGAACAGCGTGGAGCCAACGACGGCGCCGGTCCCGATCTACGCCACGCCGCCGCACACGCCACACATGACGCCGCCGCACCAGCCCGTCACCACCGCCGATACCACGTGAGCATCATGTATATATTGTAGATCAGGTCGCGGCTCGGCCAGTGAACAGCGTGGCGCCACGACGGCGCCGGTCCCGATCTACGCCACGCCGCCGCACACGCCACACATGACGCCGCCGCACCAGCCCGTCACCACCGCCGATACCACGTGAGCATCATGTATATATTGTAGATCAGGTCGCGGCTCGGCCAGTGAACAGCGTGGCGCCACGACGGCGCCGGTCCCGATCTACGCCACGCCGCCGCACACGCCACACATGACGCCGCCGCACCAGCCCGTCACCACCGCCGATACCACGTGAGCATCATGTATATATTGTAGATCAGGTCGCGGCTCGGCCAGTGAACAGCGTGGCGCCACGACGGCGCCGGTCCCGATCTACGCCACGCCGCCGCACACGCCACACATGACGCCGCCGCACCAGCCCGTCACCACCGCCGATACCACGTGAGCATCATGTATATATTGTAGATCAGGTCGCGGCTCGGCCAGTGAACAGCGTGGCGCCACGACGGCGCCGGTCCCGATCTACGCCACGCCGCCGCACACGCCACACATGACGCCGCCGCACCTGCCCGTCACCACCGCCGATACCACGTGAGTACAACATGTATATATCATTACTATTGAATATACAACATGTATATTCAATAGTAAAGTGAATTACGTGCGGCGTAAATTAGTTGAGCGGTATTTTGAGTGAGCGTTTACCGTTTTCCTTTTAAGTTTTTGTTATTTATGTAACTGATTTTTTGGTGTTGTTCCTGTTTTGCATTGTTGCAATTGTACTTTCAGTTAAGTGACTTTAATTTGTATCTTGAGTTTGGTTTAGAAATGCGGACCGGTGAGTTCGTGAGTATTACCTGTTTATTTTTTTTTGTTACCATGGAACTATCTGTGAGTCCCTATAATTGGCTTCCTGTTTCCAGTTTAAATTTTATTATTGTTTTTTTAACCGTTGGTTCTCCAAATATGTAAAAAAAAAAAACAAAAACGGTCTCTACTCTTAGCAACCTCTTATGTTTAATTCAAGTGGGTATTTGTTACTTATAGTTGCCGATTTCTAAGAATGAACTTTTGACAGTTTCGAAATGAACCTTATATGACGTTTAAGACTTTCGAAAAAATGGTGAATCTTACCCTCATATTAATAAGAATTAATCTAAAACTGTTTCTAAGAATGAACTTTTGACAGTTTAGAAATGAACCTTATATATGACGTTAAGACTATCGAAAAAATGGTGAGTCTTACCCATTATTAAGGATTAATCTAAAACTGTCAAAAGTTCATTCTTAGAAATTGGCAACTTTAGTGAATTTTGCTTGTCAACCAACGCAATGCTCACTA
>JALPQI010013155.1:0-29241 GCA_025490895.1 Thaumatotibia leucotreta
GTAAACTGAACATAGGATATTAATTCGGTTCATGTCATGAACAACTTGATAACTCGAGATATTTTAATTATCAGTATCATCAGCCTATCTCAGTCCACTGCTGGACGTAGGCCTCTCCTACTTCACCCATTAACTATGCGTAGCAAAGACGCATTAGGAGGTAAATGCCCATAATCGAATCGCTGGGCAAGCGGATTGGCGATCGCAGTAGCTAGTGTGGCCACTATGATGACGCTGCTGCCCATCATCAATCTTATATCAAAGAATAGTCAGTGACACTTCAATCCCTTAGTCGACTCTTACGACACCCGTGGGAAGAGTTGAGGTAGTGACAAATGTATTCATACTGCCGTCATCACACGGTAATTATATAGGTATATTTATATGTATTTTGGTAATGAAAAATAAATTTAATTTATGACAGATCACCGGGAATATCAAAGCTGATTAGTTCCTGTGGCACAACGGATAGGTATAGCCATCCAAAGGGGCAACGCAGCCCGCATTATGGGAACCCTTCCGCAAGGTTCAAATCTCGGTGACCTCAACTAAGTACTTAGTTCTTTTTAGTAATAGGCTGATGACTGGCAAGTCAAATTAGCATTTTTTTTCGAACTGTCAAAAAGATCACCTTTATGGAATTTGAGTACTGCCAAATGACCTACTCTTTTAAATTCTTTTCAATGTATATTTATTTAGTTCTGTACAAAAATTACTGCAATCTACATCTTAGTAATAATTTAATGATAATGTTAAATAATTTATTTTAACTACAGTCATCGTCCCTATTTCATGTATTTTTGTCTTTCTACATTTATGGCAGATTGAAGTTCAAATATCTTCCACTTTCATCTCGAGGTATCAAGTTCTTCACTCTATGCACCGAATTTAATGTGCCATTTTTATAATAATGATGAAATTTTACTTTTTTACGAATGTGCATTATAACGTACCTACATGATGTTTTACTTAAGTTTTTTACCCACAAAACTTATAACAATTAATTTGTTAACAAAAAATCCAAAATTAACTGAAGCGTTGAAACAATGTGTTGAACAGCTTAAAAAAAAGTTAATCCGACCTGACAGTGGCGGCCATGTTTTTATTTAAACTATACATTCTCGCTTCAGTGGCGCTCTTAAAATGGAGGCAGGGTTACCACTAAATATAATATATATTACTATACCTAGATATTTTTCTAGCGACAGATTTACTAAAACAAACATTGAAATTACTCATATTTTAAAGACAAACGGATCTTAATCGCGTAAACTTACGTTTAATTATATCCTGAGTCTGAATGCGACCACGGGTGTAACGTCATACGCGAAACGTCAGGATATAATTAAACGTAAGTTTACGCGATTACGACCCGTTTGTTTTTAAAATATGAGTGATAATCGTGAAAGTTTAAATCAATATATTGACATTAGTGTTAATGTGCATTTAGACCAAACGAGCATTCGCTCATTCTATCCCCCACTCTACGAAATCAACGAATTTCGACGAATCTCGTTTTGTGTAACGAACTAATTTCGTAGAGTGGGGGATAGAGAGCTCATTAGATAAGCAAACTAATTAAGCTAATCATTAGACTCAACCATTTCAACAAGACCAAAAAAATATTAAAAATGAAAAATAGTAACAAACTCACTTTATTTTTTCAATTAATTTAAATTTTCATGAAAACTACGTCATTAAGATAGGTTTTTGGTGTTGTTACTTGTTAGTACCGGATGTTAGCTAAAAAATAACACCGTAATTACAGTTGTACCTTAAGTACTTTAGGAATTACAAGTGCTCTTGCCTTAAATAAACTACATTGCACCAAAAATGCTGGAAATCGTACGATCTCTGGTGATTAGTTAGAGTTTATTAGTATGGAGAAATCAATCTTTCATGTACGTTTACTATGTTGGTCCCTTACTGAGATTCATAGTAATGGTTGATAAACTTGGTCACTCAGTAGCGGGAAGGGTCGTCAATCCGTTCTACCCTGTATTATCCTATTTACGAAAACCTGTCATTTATTTATTTATTTATCTAGCCTTTATTGCACAAAAGTAAAACTTGTCGTACAAAATTCGGACTTAATGCCTTATCCTCCTGCCGCCCAGGCAATAAAAATTACCAGTGAAATTTGAATTAATTGTGTAGGAAATAGAATAGAATTTCTTTTGTTTCAGGAGACCTTTTAATAGGCCTCTGGGCGGCAGGAGGATAAGGCATTCTCTACCAGTCAACCTTTAGTCAAAGCAGAGAGATTGTGGGCAGTGCAACTATAAATAACACAATTCTAAAAAGAAACACTTTTGCACAAATTAACAAATAATATTAAATATGTAGTTAGTGTAATAAATACCTACACTAATGGAGTGTTTCATTTAATGTAATGTAATTGTCTTTGCTATAGGTATTCGCTTTGCTGTATTATTAAATCATGATAGCCCTCCTGATGATGTTTTCCGTGACTGATATCGCTGGCAACCCTGGCTATAAAATTGGAGAACAGGTTAGTAGCGTTTCGGTGGCATGAAGGAATTTGATACACGTGATACCAGGCCCGGTAGCTCTAGGTAACCGGTCACGTGATATATTGCGAATACCTCCAGTCTATTCACACTTCATTGTCTTGTGTTTGTATTTATTTATTTGTCAATAGTGGGTTTACAAGAAGGACTTACATAACATAATCATTTGTCAGCCTCCGTAGCCTAGTTGGTAGTGACCCTGCCTACGAAGCTGGAGGTTCCGGGTTCGAATCCTGGCGAGGGCATTGTTTGTGTATTTATTTATCACAAATATTTGTTCCTTGGTCATGGCCGTCTATGTATTTAAGTATCTATATGTAACTATATATTATATATATACAGGGTGTAAGTCTAATACGGGCGAAGCTCTTAACGGGAGTTAGTTTACGACATAATAAGTACATTCAAATAACTTTTACTTAAAATAAGACCAACAAAATTTTCCATACAAAATAATTCGGTGCGCAATGTAGACTTGTAGAGTAACATACGCGAGTTAAAACTACTCGTTGACAGCTAATTTCAAAAGCAGATAACATAACGGCCATATCAACAATAACAAATGTTCGTACCTACATTCTGCCCTCGTAAGCATAAACGCAGTAACTAGTCTTGAAGTGTCAATCAACTGTTTACTTTATTCAACTGAATTATGTTATGGTATTAGTCAACATTTTAAAACTAGTTAGGTACTGCATTTATGCTTACGGGGGTAGCATTGCTGCTCCGATAATCTTAAAAAAATTCTGTGGGGTCATAATTAAGAGTAATTTTGATAAAAACTTGTAATCCATGATCACACTAATGAATCCCATGCCTGGCTCAATTGATCGCCCGTATTAGATTTACACACTGTATATTACTTACCGTAGGACTAGGTCGATCTGTGTAAGATGTCCCAAGATATTTATTTATTTATTCATCATCATTTATTTAAGAGCTTGGCTCCTGTCGGTGGAGTAATTTCCATTCTATTCTATTCGCTGCCTTTTCCTTCAGCTCTCTATACGTTTCAACTTCTATTGATTCAATATTTATTTATAATATGTACCTACTTAGTTTATATTAAATCTGGGGGGTTACCATGACGTATAGGTAATTTCACCAGAGTTGAGGTGAATGATTACACACACATCCAAATGAAGTACTAATTGCAAAAAATGTACTGAATGGTTGAATGACTTGCGTCAAAATATTGAAGCAAATCCCTTGGACAAACTTTTTGGTCAATCTTACAGTTGCAATTGGGTTTGCTGTCAGTACGATAAAAGAACACTAATTTCAAATTACCCGTGTGTTTACATGACATGTTGATGTGTGCGTGACCTCAACTCTCATGGAACTATTTATACTAATGCGATTCAGTTTAGGTTCAGGGAAAGGGACAGTGATAATGTGATAAACGACTCGTCTAGCCTTGTCCCTTTATTTTTGATATGGGACTCAAACCTCTGGTTTGCAACCCCGGTCATTCACCTCCACACTGACTATGTTTTATTGCCGTGTGATAATATTATAACTGAAATTCTTAATACTTTACCAAAACGCTCGCGGTATTAAAGAAAAAACTTAAAAAACACGGTTTCGCTAAATAAACAGTAATGCGATAGCATCGGCCGGTAATGATGGGCTTGCTGGCCTAAAATATGCGCAAACACAATCAGGATCTTAAGACATTCCAGGTAGGGTGACAATCTGCCGAAGTTTCTGTGGATAAGTCCCACTAAAATGACTAATACTGTCTTCCCGAGTAGCCAAATAGATTGGAATAGAATGGATTTCTCCAATATATGGGCGTAAAATTTGTATGCCAAATCGCCACGCTGGGCAAGCGGGCTGGCAATCGTAGTAGTATATCCACTAGGTATAGTCATACCTAGATATTTTTCTTGCAGGAACGTGAGCTTGACTAAATCAAACATCGACATGACTCTTATCGATGAATACACGTTCTTCTCATAAAGATGCTAACTTCATAAAATCAGGAAATCAAAAAATACAGGACCCATCTAAGCTTTATTTTTAAATTAGCGATCCGCCCCGGCTGCGCACGGGTACTATACCTACATAAAATACTTTCTCTTGAATTACTTTACCTATAAAAAAAATCTCATCAAAATCCGTTGCGTAGTTTTAAAGATTTAAGCGTACAAAGGGACATAGGGACAGAAAAAGTGGCTTTATTTTATACTATGTAGTGATGATATTGAATACTTCATGTGAATTGCCTTTTGCGTTAGAGTATTTCTTATTAGTCTTTGTCATTTTAATGGGCACAAAATGCAGGGTATAAGAAAAATAATGTATGGTTTTGAATATGACTGCATTCTTGTAGTTTCTCTCGAAGTTACTGTGCATTATTTATTTATTAAATTTATTTATCAACTACCACAAGACTTATCGGTAACAATTATGTCGATGTCTTATTTTGTCAATCTCTCGTTCCTGCTAGATGTATCTATCTATTATATATAAATCATCGTTTGGTACCCACAACACAAGCCTTAATTGTGCTTACCGTGGGACTAGGTCGATTTGTGTAAGATGTCCCAAGATATTTATTTTATTTATTTTTTATTTAAAATATCTAGGTATAATGATGATGCTGCTGCCCATCATCAATCTTATATAAGTGAATGGTCAGTGACATAATATGTTTTATCCCTTAGTCGACTCTTACAACACCCACAGAAAGAGCTGGGGTGGTGATTAGCAATGTACCGAGGAGAAGTTTCATAAGTTGCGAAATTGTATAGAGAATGCTCTCAGCAATTTAAATTTTACAAGCAATCTAATCATGCCAAAACCGTTCATACACACATGTTTTAAGATATATTTTACGCCTTGTTTACTCGATTTGTGACATACAATATTGTTCATAACACTTTTATTAAGTTCCCATGGAAACATTCTCAATGAGAACTTACTCTTAAATTCTCACGAAAATTCTCGGAAATTTCCGAGTATATTCCCGCAATTTTGAGAATCTTCTGCAACTTATACATTTCTAGTGGTGACCAATGTAATGTGAATGCCGTCACCATGCGGCGTACAGACTTTAGTATCTCAAAATATTTCATTACAGTGCCATAACATGGTCACCCTAAAAATTTGAATTATTTGCACTTGAAATTTCTCGTTCCGCAAAAGTGTTATCTGGCTAATAAAAATAATAATAAAAATCAATGTTTATCCTCTCGTAACAGCATATTTTATTTATCTTAATCTTTTGCATAATATTCATAAACTTGAAAGATTTAGTTGCATCTAAGTTTTTGTGTAAAAAGTCTCATGTTTCATATTGGTTTTATAAATAAGCCTTAAGGGTTATTTACGAAATTTTATTTTAAGAATATCACATTAATATAAATTTTCCGTTTCCTAAGAATTCTTAAGAATGTAGTTGAGAAACAAAACTCACAATAAAACTATTGTCACTACTCGTAGGAACCTCGTATGTTAGTATTTATTCAGATTTGAGATACGAGCTTTAGTTCAAATAAGTATTTATTACTTATTTGAACTAAAGCTCGCCACTCAGGCTTAATATAAATATCTTGGGATATCTTACACGAATCGACCTAGTCCCACGGTAAGCTCAATTAAGGCTTGTGATGTGGGGTACCAAGCGACGACTTTACAAGATAGATACACATTGATACTTAAATTAAATACATAGACAGCCACGATCAAGGAACAAATAGTAGTGATAAATAATTACACAAATAATGCCCTCGCTGGGATTCGAACCCGGAACCTCCAGCCTCATAGGCAGTGTCACCGACTAGGCTACGGAGGCTGACAAGATAAATGTATGTAAACGCTTGTTGGACTATTCCTTTCAATTCAACATTTTAGAAGTTCATCTAATCGTAAACGATGTAAAATAAACTATCCTTACACCAAATCACCTGCGCCATAAATAATAATGTCAATAACTTCTTAATAACAATCCAACGACACACCACTTTTTTTTAAATCTTGACAGGACGGAAGACACCTTTTCTGGTCAAAAAACGGTTAAGCGTGTGCCATTTTTAAAGTAATAGTTCTGTTTAAATAATAAACATTTAAATTTATATTTAAACTTTCGCCGGACATAATTACTATAACGATAATTAAATTTTGCTGGTGGTAGGACCTCATGCAGGGTCCGCCCGGATAGCTACCACCGTCTTACCCGTTAACCTGCCCCTAAATAGTTATTATATTATTATTATGTACGTATTAAGTATTCTGTAATCTAAAATATTTGATGTATTACTCACACATAAGTAATATAAGCTTTTGTTGCATCGTCCACAGCCTATCTGCTTTGCCCGAAGCTTGACTGGTAGATAATGCTTTTTAGCATTAAGTTCGCCGTTTAATACAATAATCTTGTTTTTCTTGTGCAGTAAAGGTTAAGTAAATAATTAAATAACCCCGGAACCTCCAGCTTCGTAGGCAGAGTCACTGCCAACCACCATATACAGGGTGGAACGGGACGGCGATCTTTCCCGCTACCGACCGGGTCTACCGACCATTACGATAAACTTTCATTATGGGACCAACATCGAAAACGTACATGGAAAATTGACTTCTCCATACTATTGAGGTCTAACTAATCAGTGACTTTGTATGAGGGGTTAATTTTTTTTAAAGATATTTCGATGTTGGTACTGTAAGTACTGAAAATTCATCGTAATGATTGGTAGACTCGGTCGGTAGCGGGAAAGATCGTCGTTCCGTTCCACCCTGCATAATAAATAATAACAATAACTACGTTTCATGCTAAATTTGTTGTTACATGTGAACCAGAATGAATGCATCTTACATTTTACACCCATTTTGTCAATTTGACCCCGGAAGGGGACAATTTCTATACCTTAACCCCTAGTCCTTAGCGCCAATCGCAGTCATTTTAATGACATATAGGGAGATACAGTGATGCTACCGCATTTTCATCTGCGTTGGTATCTGTCATTAAATTAATGACATGTCAAAAATATTCTAAATAACTTTTTTTTTTAAGTTGTACTTTTTTAGTCTTATGGTTATAGGATTATTAAAAATCTGTGGTCTTTGTTTTATTCCCGCGATTTTCACACGCATTTTTCCTAAAATCTATTGAAAAAAACTCACAGATGTACCTATACAATAAATATGTAATCAATTATGAATCATATCCGTATGATAACAGTATTTTGTTTTCACATTTTTTTTTTCTATCATATTATACTAGAACATTTTGTAGCTGATACAAGGCACAAAAGGAATACAGTACAGACAATTTACTTAAAAACTAAATAAACCACGAACTAATGAATACACCTACAAATATACTTACCTAAAATAAAATATCTTCCCTTTGGATAAGAAACCTATCATGTAGGAATTTCCGCGCTAAATTATATTGCGTATCATAACGTCAATCAAAAAACTTAGTAACATAAATTATTAGGTTATCACATAATTTGCCTTTTGAACGGTCAAATGCAAAAATGTGTATCTAAACAATCCTTTCATAAATATGTTACGACGTTCTTATACAGAATTAAAGTGCACTGGGACGCATCTTTGAGCATTTTTAAATAAATATTTTTGGACGTCTTACACAGATCGACTTAATCCCACGGTAAGTAGGTACTCGTAGACGGCCATGACCAAGAAACAAATATTTGTCATAAATAAATACACAAATATTGCCCTCGCCGGGATTCGAACCCGGAACCTCCAGCTTCGTAGGCAGGGTCACTACCAACTAGGCTACGGAGGTCGACAAACTTCAAGTTCTATACATCTTACATTATAAGATATTAATATTATTTGCTTTTAACTGTAATAACGTAAGCAAATACCACGAAGGGCCAATAAACATTACCAAGACAAAAACAGATAATAGAGTACCACTAAGCCTTAGAGTTTGGCAGTTTGTTATTTAAACTATCCCTAGCCCTTACAAACTAAATCTCCTGTATTGACCATAACAATAACGAAGACCCTCTTACTAAGGAACCCCAAATTCTCTACAATCACAAGGACACTTCATTTAATGTCAATTATTATCTACTCGACTTTGCCTCTCAAACAACAATACATATTTGCGAACATCTGTCTCAAAAAAAATATCATTGAGAAAGAAAATACAAAAGATTTGTCGAAAACCTTCGGAGCGTTAAATTTTGATCTTCGAACATTACAAAGATATGTCGCTATTGTCTAATAAACAAAGTAAACTTCTACGTCGTTGAACATAATGACGGTTTTATTTCAAAGCAATAAAGTTCAATTTCGAAAGGTTTATATTTTCAAAACTGAAAGGATTAATTTGTATTCCAAATTTAGACAATTATAATAGCACCCTTCCAAAAATTTATTCTAGTCCTTATTGTAATACCATTGAGAATTATTTTCGACTGATTTGAGGTTTTCAACGTGCATGTATAAATTGGCATGTCGGTTTTACACTAAGTTTGTCTATGAATGACTTTTTTTCTAAATTTAAACTTTTTAAATTGGAGCCTAAAGGCGTTTTGTTCGGTGCAAAGTTCTGGACCGATGTAAAATAAAGTATTGCGTTTCGTTGCGGTTCTAAGGTTTTGCTAATTGCTCTGAAATTTGATACTCGTATTGGTTTAATTATTAAGCCTCGGACATTGAAACTTGATACTTTTGCAACTCAATTATATTGCTTACATGTGTAGGTGTTTTAATTAAAAATTTGCGTACCTCCAGTGTGTTTTTGATTGCGGATTTGATAATTTAAACAGGCTTGTAATTAGGTGTAGTTAAGCGTTGTTTCTTGGCAATTACAAAAATGTAATTTGTTTGAATTTGAAAAAGGGAAGTGAATTATTTCGAGCGTATTATGTTCGCACGCTCTTTAGATCGTCTTTAGGTTTACTATGGATACCTAATGAAAACAATGTTTCGAGCTTATAGCAATGTACCGAGGAGAAGTTTCAAAAGTTACAAAACTTCTATAGAGAACGTTCTCGGCAATTTAAATTTTACAAGCTATCTAATCATGCCAAAACCGTTGCACATATACATATGTTTAAAGATATATTTTACGCCGTGTTTACTCGATTTGTGAAACACAATATTCTTCATAACACTTCTTTTTAAGTTCTCATGGAAACATTCTCAATGAGAACTTACTCTTAAATTCTCGGAAATTCCCGAGTATATTCCCGCAATTTTAAGAATGTTCTGCTACTTGTCCATTGCTAGGTAGCTAAGGTCAGTGTGGGTAGGTTTGGCATTTTTTTTTGTCGTTTGCAAAATAAATGTACAAAGTTAAGGTATAAATAAAATCTATCGATCGCATCTATTATGTTGCAAAAGCTAGTAATGCCTGTGGCCTATTTCTCAAAATATTGATATAAACTTTCACGATTATCACTCATATTTTAAAGACAAACGGGTCTTAATCGCGTAAACTTACGTTTAATTATATCCTGACGTTTCGGGCATGACGTTACACCCGTGGTCGCAGGCAGACTGGCGAGAGAATGTATCAACACCTTCGAGCTGCGCGGGTTTTTCGAACTACCCGCACTTGATCTTGATTATTCACTTCTAGGCTAGGGTTGTCACTAGGCCTACTGCCTTATCCGGACAAATTCGCCTTGCGCGCAGCGAGAACCACCGCGACCTACTACGGGTCAGCAGATTGGGACGGATTGCGTGAATTCTACGCTTCGTACCCTTGGAGGCAGCTCTGTTTCGCATCGGATGATCCTGACTCCTGTGCGACTAATGTCGCCGAGACGATACAGCTGGGGATGGACTGTTTCATTCCCAACTCACTAATCGCTACAGGAGCAAAGAAGCGACCTTGGTTTAACCGGCCCTGTAAAGAAGCTGCGGTTCAAAAGCAGGCTACTTACAGGGCTTGGACCAAGGCCGTAACTGATAAGGATCCGAACGTCTCTGATGCGAAACGCAGACTTAATGCTGCCTCGAGGTCTTGCAAAAGAGCTGTTGCCAGAGCAAAATTTGATTTTGTCGGCAGATTTGGCGAGAAACTTGCAGGCCACCCTTCCGGGAGTAGGGCCTTCTGGTCACTTGCCAAAGCTGCCGAGGGAAACTTTTGTCGGTCGTCCCTGCCACCACTGCGAAATGCTGACGGTAATCTGGTCCATAGTGCAAAAGAGAAAGCCGATCTTCTAGGTGCTCTTTTTGCCTCGAACTCGACTGTGAGCGATGACGGCAGCATTATACCGCCTACCATCCCGCGGTGCGCACACTCCATGCCAGAAATTCGCATCTCCCAGAAAGACGTTCGGCGGGAGTTGCTGTCGTTAAACGTTCACAAGTCGAGCGGGCCAGACGGCATACCTGCAGTGGTGCTTAAACGTTGTGCTCCTGAGTTGTGTCCTGTGTTAACGCGTCTCTTCGCTCTTTCCAGTATCAAACGGGAAGTTCCATCTTCGTGGAAGACGGCCCTTGTGCACCCTGTTCCAAAAAAGGGTGACAGATCGGATCCATCGAATTATAGGCCTATCGCTATCACCTCCCTTCTCTCTAAGGTCATGGAGCGTATAGTTAACGCTAAGCTCCTTGGTTACCTAGAAGAACACGATATTATAAGCGACCGCCAGTATGGCTTTCGCTACGGTCGCTCTACCGGTGATCTTCTAGTGTACTGTTATATTCGTACTATACAGGGTTGGCCGTGCCGATCAAAATGCTGATGCCGCATTGACGTCAATACGACAATGCAACATCAGCACGAGTTAGTTTACCTATTTCATAAAATCATATTTCCCATCAGATCGGATTGGACTTTCGTGCAAATAGCATCTTGTAATATTTCAAGTTTATTCAATAAAGTCGTGTTTAGAAAATAACCTTTTTTTTAAAAAGCTACTCGCCTGAACCCTCGTAATAGTGGTGTCAGAAGTGGGATCCAGCAAGGAAAACCGAGTCGTTCTGCTGGATTCCAAACGCGACGCGTAAAATAATAACAATTCTCATAAGAAAAGAAGCAGATCCAGAATCGCCTTGTGTAAGGCATCACCGATCCATCTCCGGGGCATCATCCTAGCGAGTTCCTGCCAGCCCCGTCAAGTTCTTCATCATCTCCACGGGCCAGCCGTCGCGACAGTCAGCCTTATCTGCCCGATAAGCCTGCCGACAAGCCGCCCCTAGAAAACCAACTAGTTCCCGATTTCCTGCGCGAGTCAGCCGTTGCGACAGTCAGCCTTATCTGTCTGATAAGCCTGCCGACGGGCCGTTCAAGGAAACCGGCTAAGCACGAGTATCCCATTGCCGCTCTACCATTTCGACTGCATCACTCCTGATATGAAGATCCTCATCGTGATCATTCTGTGAGTAAAGCATTTTATCCTTGTTACCGCTACATACTTTATACATATTTTTAATCAACTTCAAGCTCGGTCGATAATAACTGTATCCTGTAAAGATGGGTGGAAACGATGGCAAAACACCCTCCAAATCTAGAACGGAACTGGAAATATCACCTCCAGTAACCCTTACCGAAGAATTTTCAATCTCAGTTTTATATAAATTTATCAATCCATATAAAGGAGACCGGGAGACTCTCACAGCTTTCCTCACCAATTGCCAAAACGCTTTGGATTTGGCATCAGCAAGTCAGAAAACGCTATTGTTTAAATTTATTTACGCCCGTCTAGAGGGAAAAGCTCAAATAGCGTGCTCAAATGAAGTTTTTGATGATTTTGAAAGTTTGAAAGTTTTCTTAAAGCAAAACTTCGGCGAGAGAAAACATTACAACCATTTGCTTATCGACCTTCAATCATGTAAACAAGAGAGTAATGAGACCGTTGCACAATTCGCGCTCCGTATCGAAACATGTCTAACCGACTTACAGTCCGAAATATATAACTCGGATTCCTACAAAAAGGACCTGTCAGGCCGCATCGCCATGACCGAAGATTTAGCCTTGCACACGTTTTCCTTGGGGCTACATCCCAAATTAGGGAACATGGTCCGTTGCAGGAATCCGAGGACTTTGAATAATGCCATAAATATTGCGCTTGAAGAAGAAAAAATTCAAAACTTAATATATAAAACGACATCCAAGGTCAAATGTAAAACTTGTGGGAAAATAGGGCACTCGGAACAGGAATGCAATAAGCCCAAGCATTCGGCCCAGGGGCGTCAATTTTTCGGTTCGCAACCACATGGGTCTCAACAAAATTCGGGGCCTCAAATTTCCTGCAGGTATTGCAAGCGACCAGGCCATGATATTTCGCAGTGCCGTAAAAGGCAATTCAATAATGAAAAATATAAGCGGTCGAATGACAATGGTCAGGCCGCCGCGTATCACGTTACTAACGAAGCGGCCCAACCACGTGCATTCTCACCGTCACCCGACCCGGGTAATTCTGCGGATGTCAGTGACTATGAATATAATTTAAACTAAAGAATCGGACCACGAATACGTGCCAACGTGTTCCGATTCCAAAAGGCACTAATTTCAAAATCTCAAAATCGAAATCACCTAAATCTATTCAATCTCAACCCTCCCTTTCGGGAGCCTCTGTATCGTTGAGCCCTAAATCTATAAAATCTCAACCCTCCCTTCCGGGAGCCTCTGTATCGTTGAGCTCTAAATCCTCTAACCCTCAACCCTCCCTTACGGGAGCCACTGTATCGTTGAGTCCTAAATCCTCTAATCCTCAACCCTCCCTTACGGGAGCCACTGTATCGTTGAGTCCTAAATCCTCTAATCCTCAACCCTCCCTTACGGGAGCCACTGTATCGTTGAGTCCTAAATCCTCTAACCCTCAACCCTCCCTTACGGGAGCCACTGTATCGTTGAGCTCTAATTCTATTAATCTTCAACTCTCCCATGCGAAAGCCCCAATCTCGTTGAAGCCTATATCCGACAAATCTCAGTCAATAGTTAAAGAAGCCTCAAATTCACTACCCGTATACGAGATAAATTCCTTAGTTAACAGGATATCTTTACCTTACATATTTCTTAAAACAAAGTTCGCCGAAAACCCTCTTTGTTTTCTTATTGACACTGGATCTAGCGTCAGTATAACTAAATTTAAAAACTTCGTCGAAAAACCCCTCTTATCTGATTATAAGATTTTACTAAAGGGCCTAAGTAAAAACGGGTCCACTTGTGAAACTCAAGGCTCTTTCGAAATGTCATTTACATGCCCAGATTACGAAAATAATACCGCTTTGCTTAGCTTCCAATTCCACGTTATCACAGATGACGTATACCTGAAATACGATGGTATTCTAGGTAACGGTTTCCTCAAATATAATAACGCCGATGTCCTGTATTCAACTAATCGCCTATCAATTCAAGGTCACTTGTTACCTTTCCACTTTGACGAACCTGTCTACACTATTCCTCCGCGGTCAGAGGCCGTGATTGAATGCATAGTTTCAAATCTTCCGTCCAAAACGGAACATCTCACCGAAGGTGTAATCTTAGATAATCACATCTCAGCCGGTGTCTATCTCGCTAATTGCATCGTAAAACCTAAAGCGAATGGACGTGTTAACGTGACTGTACTTAATACAACCGACTCTAAAGTTCTAATAAAAAATTATAAAGTTCACTTACAACCTTTCGATATTCAGACTTCTAAGCAAATATCTGAAGCCACCGTTGACGTACTTAACGTCACAACGTCCTCCCACGATAGATCTCAAAGGGTCCTAGATCTTATCCGAACATCCCATCTAAACGATGAGGAAATGAAAACATTGCTAGAATGTTGCGCAGATTATACCGATATCTTTTACCTTGAGGGGGAGTCCCTAAGTTGCACTAATGCTATAGAACATTCAATTGATACTAAAGACGCGGTTCCAATTCACGTGAAATCCTACCGTTTTCCTGAGTGTCACAAAGACGAAGTAGAAAACCAAATCAAAAAGATGCTGGAGCAAAACATAATACGTCCTTCTACCTCACCTTGGAGCGCCCCAGTCTGGGTCGTACCCAAAAAACAAGACGCCTCTGGTAAACAGAAATGGCGGATCGTGATTGATTATCGTAAACTTAATGATGCCACTGTCACCGAAATCTACCCTCTGCCCTTGATAACAGATATTCTTGATCAATTGGGTCATTCTAAATACTTTACCACACTCGATCTCGTCAGCGGATTCCATCAAATTAAATTAAGAAAAGAGGATGCCCCGAAAACGGGGTTCACGGTCACAACAAATGGGGTCCAAGGCCACTTCGAATATACTCGAATGCCCTTTGGATTAAAAAACGCACCTGCTACCTTTCAAAAATTAATGAACACCGTCCTAACAGGCTTACAAGGCCTCCACTGCTATGTTTACTTAGACGACTGCATAATTTACTCTCATGACCTCCTATCTCATATGGAAAAACTCAAATTAGTGTTCGACAGACTACGTCAGTTCAACCTAAAGCTCCAACCAGATAAGTGCGAATTCCTAAGACGTGAAGCCAGTTATCTCGGTCATGTCATAACCGACAACGGGGTAGCACCCAACCCCGATAAGGTTAAAGCAGTAACTAAATTCCCAGTGCCTAGGAACCCGAGGGAAATCAAATCCTTTTTGGGACTCGTAGGTTACTACCGACGGTTTATCGAAAACTTTTCTAAAATCACGAAACCCCTAACTTCGCTCCTTAAAAAGGATGCAAATTTCCAATGGTCCATCGAACAGGACCAAGCATTCAACATACTCAAACAAAAACTAACAACCGCTCCTCTACTTCAATACCCTGATTTTAAAAAGGAATTCATCCTAACTACAGACGCATCAAATTACGCAGTCGGATGCATATTATCCCAGGGCGACATTGGTAAAGACAAGCCGATCGCCTTTGCATCACGAACACTCAATAAAGCCGAGGGAAACTATTCGACTACCGAAAAAGAGCTAGTCGCGATACTTTTCGCAGTAAAGACATTTCGGCCATACCTGTATGGCCGAAGGTTCAAGATTGTTACTGATCATAGGCCACTTGTGTGGCTTATGAATGTTAAGGACCCCGGCTCGAAACTTATTCGTTGGCGTTTAAAGCTGGAGGAGTATGACTACGAAATCGTCTACAAACAAGGAAAATTGAATGCAAATGCCGACGCGCTGTCTCGCTTCCCCGTCAATGCTTTAGAAACCAATTCTCCTACGTCAGTAGAAGGTAATACGTCACAAACAGCCAATAACGAAGATAACTCACACACCTTACCCTCTATATCCGAAACCTATGAACAATTTCTTCAATTTAACAAACAACCTGGGGTGTCGTATGACACCGTAATCGAGCAACATAATCAGTCCCTACTTACCGCGAAATGTAAGCTAATTGCTTATCCTACATCCATAGATTTAGACGAATGTGTTCCTTATTGCTCAGATATAATCAACTCCTCGACAAGCCAGCCTGACATCCGAGACATCGAACGCGCACTTCACAGTTTTTACTCTACATCAAATGATAAACATATCTTCACGCATTTATTCACACGAGTTCATCACTTCGACGAAATGACTTATAAAGATATTTTTAACTTAATCCGCGACTACCGAGATATGATTAAATACTGGTACATGGAAGAAAAAGAAATTGCCATTTCTGATTTTAATGATCCATTTAGTAAGTTATCTTTCACCAAGATTTATAATATCATATCATTCATATTTCACAATACTTCCATAAAGGTTAATATCTACCACAATTCCATAAAATATCCTACCCCTACAGAAGTCAGGCAAATCCTTAAGGATAACCATGACTCGCCCTTAGCCGGACACCCCGGCATCTCCCGAATGCTTGAAAGGATCAAGTCCCAATACTGGTGGAAGTCCATGCGACAGGACGTAGAAGAATATGTTAAAAGCTGTCGATCCTGTCAAGTTAACAAACCTCTTCGTCAAACCAATAGAGCACCTATGATTATTACATCGAATGCCACTCGACCAAATGAAAAAATCTATCTAGACCTTGTGGGACCTCTGCCCGAGACTCACGAACATAAATATAAATTTATAATGACTCTACAGGATGATTTAACTAAATTCTCACAAGCCTACCCGATGCTGACCTGCTCTGCCGAAGAAACGGCTAAGCACCTAGTAACATACGTCTCATATATGGGAATACCTAAAATAGTCGTATCTGACCAAGGCACAAATTTCTGTTCCGAAGTTTTCAAACAAATAAATAAACTATTCGGCATAAAACACGTATTTGCGTCTCCTTATCACCCCCAAACATGCGGGGCCCTTGAAAGGAGTCATTCCACACTTAAAGAATACTTAAGGTCCTACATCGGAGAAAACCAACACACTTGGGACCTCTACATTCCAAGCGCTATGATTGCGTACAACTCGAACGTGCATAGCACCACAGGTTTCTCCCCTTGGGAACTGTTATTTGGTTTTAAACCATATATTCCGAACAGCATCGACACTCTAGATACCAACACCTACACCGACTATGTACGGGCTCTAAACCACAGATTATTCTACAGCCGCCAAAAAGCTCTCGAGAACATCACATCATCTAAAGAAAAATCAAAAAATTACTATGACTCGCACGCCAAACCGACGTCATACAAAATAGGCGACTTGGTATATGTTCGCTGCCATCATAAGCAAAATAAGGCTCTATTACCAGTGTGGAAAGGCCCATTTAAAATAATTAAAACAAACGGCAATCATACGTTAACACTACTAGTAGGTCGCAAACACATACGTCATCATTACGATGAAATCAAACTCGCCGCAGACCACGCGGTACCGTGACGCGATACCGCTGACATAGCTCTATTTTCTATTACAGGTGTGTACAGTCACCCGCAGCCGGCGACTTCATCTCGCCTATAAGAGGAAGCCCCGGCTTATATTTCGATAAGCATTTAGATGTTAAGTTTACCAATAGTGATTGGAATATAGTAACATACCTAGATATTAGTCATATTTTACCTAATTTAGATAATTTAGAATTTATGTTTGAGAGGACACACGCATTATGCAACGCACTCACATCATCTAAAATACAAACAGACTGCAGTAATTCTCTCTCTGCTCTCAAACTCCAACATCTGAAAAATATCAAAAGGTTTTCTTCTGTCTCATATCTGCTTGCTGATGACAAACCTAACGGACGTTTTAAGAGAGCACTTATGGATTTCGGAGGCTCCATTTTAAAAACCCTATTCGGCACTTTGGACACAGATGACGCATTGAAATTTTCCCAAGCTATTAATGACGTACAGACCGACGAAAAACAACTGGCACATCTCATGAAAAACAATATACACGTGATAAAGTCAACAATATCCACCTTTAACCAATCAATAACCAAAGTTAACGAAAATGAAAATCATTTAATGGAAAACATGAAAACACTACACAGTATCATGGAAAATATTTCAAATAGCAATAATAAAATAGAAATTAAATCCCAAATTAATTCCCTTCTGAATTCATTGGAATCCATCATCATAACACTCTCCCTAGATATCGATGATATAAATAATGCTATATTATTCGCAAAGCTTAACGTTCTGCACCCAACTGTACTAAATCCACACCAGCTGTACAACGAACTTGATAAACACAGGAATAGCCTCCCTGGACACTATGAACTCCCAGTGTCGCTGACACTCCGGAATATACATGACCTAATAGATTTGTCTAAACTGATTTGTTACTATCATCTAAATAGAATAGTTGTAGTTGTAAGAATTCCTTTAGTGCTGCCTCAAGTCTATAACTTATACAATGTAATCTCCTTGCCTGCCCCATATGACATAACGAAACCGGATACATATGCCCTTATTGACCCGACCGAGCCATACGTAGCGATAACAACGGATCATATGTTTTATTCACTAATCACCGACATTGAAAAGTGCCAAGTGATAAGTGAAAAGTGTTATGTGTGTGTTCTAGGAAATATCTACTCGACAATAGCGAATCCTATTTGCGAGACAACATTTTTAACAGAACCCGTTAATAAATTACCCGAAACATGTGCTATTAGATTAATTCATGGCCTAATTGATGTTTTCCACAGGCTAAGCGGAAACCGCTGGATTTATGTGCAGTCAGAACCTGGAAAATGTCACATAACCTGCAATAATCAACCTGACCACACAGAAGTAGTTCTATTTGGAACCGGCATACTCACATTGCCAAAGACTTGCAAAGCATTTTTTAAAACTCTTCAGTTTACTCCCAATAGCGACACAACCCTAATTAACGTCACAACCAAAATTTCTGATTTCGATATTGTACAGGATGATTGTTGTGAGAAAGTGAAATTAAACAGGACCTTAGATAAATTACCATTTGTAAAAATTAATAACATTAATAACCTAGACTCATTGGTACATGCCAGTACCCATTTAAACTCATTTGAAGAAGAATTAAATAAATTAGAAAACCAATCGCATTTTCATAAGTACGGCATGCACTATATGTCTCTAAGCTATGTAGTTACCACCCTGTTCCTACTGTACTTACTATTCAAAGGTAGAAAGTGGTTCTGTCAGAACCAACCAGGTACGGGATGCTGCGTACAAATATTTAACCAATGTCATAACAATAAGACAACGGAACGGCCGTCTACACAGATGGTCGTTGTGCAGGAACCAGCAACCGCAGGATCCTCCTCTTCAGAAGAAGATCACTGTACACCATCCCCGGTAAAAAGAAATATCTTTTTAACTAAAACCCATAATAACTAATGTGTTGTCCTCTAGAATTAAATAAGTTAAGTTTATCCTTTGTTTACAGACGCAAGTCCAAACCATCAACACATCTGTTAAAATCTCTCATCATTTTGAACTATGATGATCGATCTTAACGGGGGGGTTGTTATATTCGTACTATACAGGGTTGGCCGTGCCGATCAAAATGCTGATGCCGCATTGACGTCAATACGACAATGCAACATCAGCACGAGTTAGTTTACCTATTTCATAAAATCATATTTCCCATCAGATCGGATTGGACTTTCGTGCAAATAGCATCTTGTAATATTTCAAG
This sequence comes from Thaumatotibia leucotreta, assembly GCA_025490895.1. Lineage (NCBI taxonomy): Eukaryota > Metazoa > Arthropoda > Insecta > Lepidoptera > Tortricidae > Thaumatotibia > Thaumatotibia leucotreta. The sequence continues at coordinate 19,515 of JALPQI010013155.1, forward strand.
TTTATTCAATAAAGTCGTGTTTAGAAAATAACCTTTTTTTTAAAAAGCTACTCGCCTGAACCCTCGTAATAGTACCTCACTCACCGCTGGGCATCAGCCATTGAGAGTCAAGGCGAGGCTTTGGCAGTCAGCCTAGATATAGCGAAGGCGTTCGATCGGGTCTGGCATAGGGGCCTTTTGTCGAAGTTGCCATCTTATGGACTGCCCGAGGGATTATGCAGATGGATTGCTAGCTTTTTGTCCGGCAGACGCATTCGTGCCGTAGTAGACGGTAGCTGCTCTGATAGCATGGACATAAACGCTGGCGTCCCGCAAGGCTCTGTGCTATCCCCAACGCTGTTCCTTCTGCATATCAATGACATGTCGTCTATCGGCGACCTCCATTGCTATGCGGATGACAGTACTGGGGATACATTTTACACAGGCCGTGCTAATATCCCTCGCTCTGTGGTACTGGAAAGTCGCGGAAAACTTGTGTCAGTAGTTATATATTGAGACTTTTGAGCCAGGCCATATGCTACAGCTCCGCTTTGCTTCGCTTTCGCGGCTGGCTCAAAAAATCCCAATATATAACTATAATTATGCAGCTGTGGGCCAGAATCCCGTGACGCATTTGAGCTAGTTTCCGTTCATAATAATGCAGCTGTGGGCCAGAATCCTGTGATGCATTTGAGCTAGTTTCCGTTCATAATTATGCAGCTGTGGGCCAGAATCCCATGATGCATTTGAGTTAGTTTCCGTTCGTAATTATGCAGCTGTGGGCTAGAATCCGACTTGGGTTACTTTTCCTTGCATTGAACTATATGAGTTAGAATCCAAGTTGGTTAGTTCCAAATACATTAACGTGATTTAATTCGATGCTAATAAAAAAATGCAAAAGGCTTAACACAACGGATACAAGCTAGCATTGCACCCACCAGATCTTGTTCTACTCGAGAACTAGATCTCGTAACGTACCATCATTGCCCAGATTTGCAACGGGTAGAGATTTGCCGGGCTAGGTTTATTACGGTGTTTGTCACACTCTCACAACACAGAATTGGCCAGAAACTGTGTGTCAGAGGTGGATTGATGTTTGAGATTGAAATTGAGATTGATATTTGAGATTGATATTTGAGATTGATATTTGAGGGTGGATCTCCAACGTTACTACGACCGTCTAGCAACATGGATCACCGGTTGTGTATTATACGCCACCGCGTGTGTGTATTATACGTCACCACGTCATATTGTACACCACCTGCATACAGAGTATGGCAGGAAATTTTAGGTGTACACGCTGTCGCGTTACCAATTCAACGTCACAAAGTTGGCCAGACCCTGCAACATGAACTGATAAGAGCACTGCAACTACCGGTCGGTGTAATCGCTTGTACTCCGATGTTCCTATCAACGTAAATTATATTTATGCAAACTATTATAAAAACTTCATAAGCGCGATGCAGGCCTAGTGTTCTGATTGGTTGGTACATATGACGTCGATCCTATTGATTTAATAATTTTAGTTTAGCCTTAGTTACATATCTAACGGCTCTGGTGAAAAGAGTGCAACTTCCCGATGCTTGTGAGAAACGTTATAAGTTGAATACAAGTATATAGGTTTATACATCGTTTTCCAAAACATTCCGGTGAGTTATATCCTTTTACACTAAAGCCAGATATGCATATAATAATGCAATGTAGAATGAATAATTGTGTAGACTGGTCACTCACTGTTTCTATTCCTACCTATATCTTATGAACTTGAAAACTTAAATTTTATGAAAATATAGGATAATCTACGAAATTTCTGATTTTTAAAAACACTTATAATCGTATAAGGATAATGGTTAGTTGTATGAATGGTAGTATGAACTTAAATAAGGTTTTAAACCTTTCAATTCGGGTGTAAAAGCAAATCTATAGAAACATACTGGTATTTACTGAATTCTTATTTTCATTTTTATAATAGTCATGTCGACGCTTTCGGTTGGTTCAAAGAGGAGGCAGCATATTAGGCTGTGGAAATCTTATGGCCGATGACGATGATGAAAACTTGTACCTATCTGGTTTTTATCATTTTGTTATCAATGTTTCACTCAAGAAAAATATAGACAATAGTAATAAAACACATTTCATTTTATACCTTGTATACGCTTATTTGCAAGTAACGTTGTATAAACATTATAAGAAATGAAATGACGCTTCTGGTTAGGTATAACTTATCGCAACTCGTAACATGCTAGTCTTTTCGTCAGCATTTTATGAATGTAAGGTGGCCGGCGCTGTATTCTTTATCATGTATTATGTTACAGATATAGATTTATAAATAGATGGCTTATGAATCTTTTAATCCTTGATCTTAAAACAACGAAATAGAATTATACAATAGGTTCAAAAATCAATACTAGTTAAAAAAATAGTTAATAGTTTTCAATAAAATTGATGTGTAACATATAGGAAGTTATATTGCCGCGTGTGTTTTAACCTTTAAAGAATAATTTAAAAAAATGCATAACATTTGGATTTATCAATAAAAACGAGATAAATGAACAACCTTATTCCTATAATTTTGGAACTTTGTCCATCGATTACTCGCGATTTTCAGTGATGATACTTTTTTGTACGTCATGAGAAGCTCTCTTTAATGAACATTAAGTGTAGAAACCAAATTTGTCATTTTAGAATAAGTATTTTTTAGGGAAAGTCACAGTAAGAAGAGTTAGTCCTGACGAACCCTAAATTTACGTAAATATAATTCTTATTTTCACTTTTTTCCCTTGCAATATTAAAAAATATTTCTTATCCTATTTTATTGTACCTTGTAAAAAAATAGATTTAAGTCTATTTTCGTTGGTTGTTCCCGGTTAGTTTACCCGCAAATAGAGTTTAGGTAATTTTCTTATCTGTTTAAGTTCACAGGCTTTTTTCATACTTAATTTATAAATGTATTTATGCCCAATTGGAGAAAAGAATATGCGCTAACGATAGTGATGATGAAATTTACTAAAATTAAAACGTTCCTTCTAAATAGGCATGTTCATTTACACGTGTTGCAATGTTCACAGTTTTCTTTGACAACCCGATACTCTGCCGCCGCGCCTTTGTGGTAAACAAGTAACTAGCTATTTTCAATACTATTTATGTACTTAAAGTTGAATAAGCGATATTACCATTTCAAATAATAATATTTAGGTCTAAAGTTGAGTACTTGAACTCAACGCTTGAGTCATAAAATTTTGTGTGAGTAAAATACTAATTCATCAAATATTTTAGTATAAAATATAGCGTTTTTATGCACCAATTTCTTTACTATTCCGTATTGTGCATTGTGCTGTTCGTTTGTTATTTAACAAGTGAAGTGAAATAACCTCAAACTCCAATTAAAATGTAAGTAAGTACCTACTCTATTTATTAGGTTTGTAAGAAACTTTGTTTAAAGTAATGAAGTTATATGCTTATTATTAATTTTTAAGGTCGGACTCCGAATATTCATCATCATCATCGATCGCGCGCACGCCTTCGCCTGAACCGATGAAGATTTCTACAAAGGATACTAAAAAAAGGAAATCGTCCTCAGCATCAAGGTATTTCACATTTTTTATTAAAATAAAATAGTTTGCATATTTTTATATTTAACGATTTTCTATTTTCGAGTCACTTGATTTTATTTTGATAATAATTTAAACACGTTTTTCGGCTTTAGCTATGATCCTTTCTTAATATAGTTCAGAGTAAAAAACTATAACATTTCTCTCAAATTTGTACATAAATTACATACTTACATGTATTTTAATAGATTTCTTTTTTGTCTTTTAGGTCTGAATTTGAAACAATTAAACAGCGTCAACGTACAGCATCACCTGTGCCTAAGAAAAAAACGAATAAAAAAGTTCGTGCAACTAGTAAAAAAAATAATTCAGGATCTAGGTACAACATTTTCTTATTGTTTTTGAAAATGAATTCGGTATTGTCATTACGCAACTATTAACATGATTAATTCGATTGAAATATTATAATGATATTTTATTTTTCCAGTTCTTCAAAAAAATCACCTGACACCGACATCTTCAAAATCATACGCGAAGAAGAGAAGATCACCGACGGGCAAAAACTGAAAACTACTCAGACAACATCATCGTTCACGAGTCGTGTATCTACGGGGTCTTCTCGGCGTACTACGATCACGGACGGTAACTTTTTTATTGATTTGAAAGTGTATAATGTTAGTGATTATCAAAAAACGGACCCTGAGGATCGTTATAAAAAGGCTTTAGCGGTGGTTAGATTACAATGTAAGGAGGACTCGTCTGAGTGGAATCAAATTCAAACGTTTTTAGGTCAAGCCTTTAATATTTTTGAACATTGTGAGCCAGTTTATTTTAAGAATTATAAAAAATAAATAGTTTAATACATGCATGTCTTATGTATCAAAATTCATAATAAGCCTTCAAATATTGTTATTTTCAATTCAAAAGTTGTTAGCTTCATTATTATTATATAATAACGTTATAAAATAGGTGGGTTATAAGAATAATCTCTGTGATAGCAAGGGATGGATACGCCTCGAATATGAATTAAATCTTAAGCATGATGTTTTAAATTCAAAATGTCTCGTGCTGCTATCTGAATATTTGCCATACAAAAATATTACAGGTTTTCTGTTCATTTGTCATAATGCCAAGTATAAATAAATAAAAAATAATATTTATATATTTTTTAAATTTCAAAGAACTGACAGGGTTGCTTTGGAGAGCTATTATTAAAGAGTATTTATAAATATATTCAAGGCGTATCCATAATTTGCATAGTGTCCTGATCATTTCATTTTTAAAATCCAAGTCAGCCGTTTTGATTTTTACAACGTATGCTAACAGTAAACATTTTTCGGTGGATAACAAGTAACAACGGATATATTTTTATTCGTGTATGACAAAATACGGTTTCAAAATAGTCTAACAGGTTTAACATTTGTTTTTTGTTTTAATAAATTCCATCATGCCTTTTTGTGTTCCGTGTAGCGCGTCTGTAGATAAAAACAAATGGATAGGCCACCTTCGAAGCACTGCACATAAAACAATTGTAAGTTCTAATAAAGTAATCAATGATGGTGTTGAAATAGTAGAGTCAGCATTTCGGATGCGCATTGCTACTTATCGTATATCAGCAAGCAACGACCAAAGTCTTGGGTCTGTCGATATATTTATGAACTCTATTAAAAACAAAATAAAACGGCTTTTAGATGATTCACTTATGAAACATACGTGCGTCAAAGTAAATTTCGAACTCTTTGGGATGTTCCTAATGTTCAAAGACAATAGTCAATCAATAAAGTCATTTGGAACTAAAAATAAAATTTTATATCTAAGTTATGATTTTGATGCACTTTTTTGCGAGATAGTTAACAGTCTAAAGAAAAAATTTGAGGAGTTTCAAGATCGTGATAGTGGGTGGGCTTTTGTCAGTAATTCACATTTAGAGATTAACATAAACAAGTACCAACCATTACGAGGTTCAAGCTATGTAGACCTACCAAAGTTCATTAAAAACAAAAAAGCGTGTATAAATATACAAAACAAGGATCAATGCTGTTTTTTATGGTGTGTAACAACGGCTTTGCATCCTTGTACCAAACATCCTGAAAGGGTATCATCATATCCTGATTTTCGTGACGTTTTGAATATTTCAGAAATTTCTTTTCCAGTCACATTTGTGGACATCAGAATATTTGAAAAGAACAATCCGACGATTTCATTGTCTATTTTCGGTTTAAAAGATAATAAAATTATTGTGGGTCCACTTTACAAGTCTGTAGAAACAAATAATAAGAAAAGTAGAAAAAATATAAACCTTCTTTTAATGGATGATGGTAGCCGCCCACCGCATTATGTTTTAATTAAAGACTTGAGTCGTCTGGTGCGAAAACAAGTAACGAAACATAATGGTAAGATATACTTTTGCGAAACTTGCCTACTATTTTTTCGTACACAGGACGAACTAGCAAATCACTTATGTACTGGAATAGTTACGGTTTTACCAGAGAAGGGAACTGTCATTAAGTTTAAACATTTCGATCGTAAACAGAATGTTCCATTCGTTATATATGCAGATTTTGAATCATTACTAGAACCGACTGAAACGACTGATACAGATACTGCTGATACTAGTGATAGTAATGTCCCTAACACAACAACCTTGCATCATCATGTACCAGCCGCCTTTGGATATTATATTGTGTGCAATGCAGATCCAAGTCATAATCGTTATTTCTCTTATCGTGGTACTGATTGTGTTGATAGATTTATTGAAGAAATTTATAAAGATATTAATGACATTTATAGAGTAGTTAACAAAAATACCCCCATAATAGTAAACGAGAATGACGAGCAAAATTTTTTAAACTCTAAACGATGTCATGTATGCAATCATTTCCTATTTTCTGATCGGGTTAGGGATCACTGTCATATTACAGGAAATTATAGGGGAGCAGCTCATAGCCTATGCAACTTACAATATAAACGTCCTGGTTTCGTACCTATTTTTTTTCACAACCTGTCTGGTTATGATTGTCATCTATTTATTAAAAAACTAGGTGAGGCACCTGGAAACGTAAAAGTTATACCTAAAACCAAGGAAAACTATATTTCTTTTACCAAATTTATTCCAATTGAGAACGAGTACTTTCAGCTTCGTTTCGTAGATTCTTTTAAGTTTTTAGATGCAAGTTTAGAGAAGCTAACTAAAACTATGCAGAAGTCTGACTTTGTTCACTTACGTAAATATTTTTGTAACGATGATGAATATAATTTACTTACACGAAAAGGCGTGTTTCCTTATGAATATATGAATAAATGGCAACGCTTTGAAGAGAAATGCCTCCCAAGTATTGACTTTTTTTACAATTCGCTTACTAATAAGAAAGTTTCTAGAAAAGCTTATAAACATGCACAATCAGTGTGGAACAAGTTTAAAGTTCGTAATTTAGGCGAATACACAGACCTTTATCTACAAACCGATGTTCTTCTCTTAGCCGATGTTTTTGAAAAGTTTCGCGCTACTTGTAAACAACACTATGACTTAGACCCTGCTTTTTATTTAACTACACCTAGCTTATCATTCGATGCTATGCTTCTGAAAACTGGTGTTGAATTGGAACTTATAGATGACTTTAACATGGTCAAAATGATTCAGTCTGGAATTAGAGGAGGAGTTTGTATGACTTCTCTACGATATGCTAAAGCTAATAACATATACTTACCTCACTATGATCCATCGCAGTTAGACTCATACCTAATTTATATTGACTGTAATAATTTATATGGTTACAGCATGTGTCAGTTTATGCCTTTATCAGACTTTAGATTTCTAGAAAATCATGAAATAAGTTCTTTAGATATCACTCAAATACCCGATGATTCGGATTATGGATTTATACTGGAAGTCGATATTATTTATCCAAAAGATTTACATGTTAAACATAATGATCTGCCATTCTGTCCTGAAAAAAGTATTCCACCAGGTGGCATGCATCACAAACTTATACCTAATCTTTATGACAAATACTTTTACGTGATTCATTATATACATTTGAAAACGTGTCTTAAGCATGGTCTAAAATTAAAAAAAATACATAGAGTCATTACGTTCAAACAGTCCCCATACTTAAAACAATACATTGATATGAATACAAGGTTACGTCAACAAGCGAAATCAGTTTTTGAACAAGACTTTTGTAAATTGATGAATAATAGTATATTTGGCAAAACTTTAGAAAATACTGAGAAACGGGTTGATGTACGCTTGGTTAATCAGTGGTCTGACAATAATAATAAAACGAAAAAGAAAATTACAGCGGATAGATTAATTGCAAGACCAAATTTTCACAGTTCATCAGTTTTTACTGAAAATTTGGTAGCAATTCAATTAAAACCAGATCTAATAATGTTGGATAAACCAATATACCGATACCTCCTACGTATACTGGTGCAAGTGCAAAATCATCATTTTCCAGGAGAGCTGTTCAAAGGTACAAAGTTCTGTAACTAGCTCATACAATGAAATAATTTCGTGATATCGACACTGGAAATTTCAAATGTCGTAAGGGACAAAGGTCCACTTTTCAGGAGAGCCAAAAAACAAAAACCAAAATTTAAAAAAATCGTAACTTGTTACATATTCATCCGAATTACATGGTTCTTATATACATAACTACGAAAAAGCTTTATCTTCATTAGACAATTAGGTATATATTTCTAAACTCAATAGTTTCGGAGATAGTGTCCCTTACGCCAGAAATTTACTAGACACATGTCCCTTACGCCCCCAAAAATTTCTAGTATTTTTATGGAAATCTGTTACGACAAAAACGAAAACACTACCTTTTTGTCGTAACTGTCAAATAACATGCTACATTACAACTATTTTCTGTTGTAAAGTCATTCTAGTTTCCAGATTAATTGAAGTAAGTAGCGTAAAAATGCAAGAAAATAAAAGTTGTGTACTTACAATTGTATTATTTTCATAGACAGAGATCAATTTCACGTGTAATTTATTATATTTTAGATAACCCGTTACAATTTATAGGAAATAAAACCAAACATGTTAGGTATGTATATATTTTAGTCAGCTTAGTGTTGGGAAAAGAAGAAAACATATATCTAAAAATTGATTTGAGAGCAACCTGAGCCCGAAACAAAACTATATATTAAGAAAGAAATTCTGGATAAGTAATCTAACTGCTTCCGCGAAGATCTATGAGCCTTTTTGATAATACTCGTGCTATTCAGACGTGCGGTCAAAGGAACTATCGAATCCTTAGGGAACGAAACACTGACTGAAAACCTACATTTGTAGCCCAAAAAATGGTTAAGGAGCGCTGAGTTAGTGCAAGCCATTCAAATCGACTGGAAATTATGAAGTGTTTCCTACATTATCAAAACGAAATCAAGGCGTCTTCCTTCCGCACCTGGCCAATATTTCGGGCAAGCATTGCATTGGGGTTTATATTGAGAAAATGGACTAGTGTCAAGGTACGCTTTATACCAAAAAGCAGGAAACACAAGTATAGATAATACTCGTTCTAAGTCCTTGAAACCTATTAGTCTAACACCTTTATTTCTTTCACTACTTGGTGGAAAGATCGCCAAGTCTAAATCAACATGTTTACCAAAAACTACCCCATTTGACCTGGTCACAAGGTCCATAAAAGTAAGTAAGTTAGTAAGTAATTCTTTACTGCACCAGTAAGAAAATAACAGAAAGAAACAAAATAAAAAGAAGCTAAGCACGCGATACAGGTTACCAAAGCGGCGGTAAATTCTAGAGAATAAGCAAACAGTTCGGTGTGAATTCCTTGATGTCGAAGGTGCTTTCGATAATAAACTCACAGAAACCATCCTTAATGAAATTAAATCAAAGGGATGAAACCACGACTACATGGGTCCGAAGAGTGCTCTCTAACAGAATAGCTACTCCAACCCTCAATATAACTGAGTATGAATTTCACACAACGACAGGGTGTTCTCAGTGTTTGAACAGCCTGCAAAAACCAACTTGAAAGCCTGGGCTTTCGGGAATTAGGATATTCCAATATTGTTGGAAACGAAACAGCAGATGAGTTTTCCGGAAGCCCAGAGCCTTTCTATGGAATCACCAAACCGGAGCCATATTCTCTGCTGAACAAACTAGATATGATAAGATAAGATAAGAGCAATCGCACAGTTGAAGTCCATCAAAGTAACTCTCACTC